>JACEFZ010015968.1:170000-190000 GCA_014155875.1 Cepaea nemoralis
CTCTTTCCAGTCATGGGGTAATTCTTCTGTCCTCCAGATTTTTATTATTAGTTCGTATAGCTTTAGATGTAATGCATGGCCACCTGCCTTTATAAATTCAGCAGCAATTCCATCAGTCCCAGTTGCCTTATTGTTTTTAAGTCGTGTGATTACATATAGGATTTCTTCAAATGTAGGTTCTTCAATTTGTGGTTCGCATGTTAGAACCTCTTCCTGTGGGAAAATGTTACTTGGAGCTTCACAATTTAGTAATTCAATAAAATATTCTTTCCATGTGTTGCACATTTCTTCATTGGTATTTATCATATTCCCATTTTTGTCTTTTAAACCATATGTGTTTTGTTGGTGCCCTCGTTTCATTGACTTCAGTACTTTAAAAAACTTTCTGGATTCATTTTTCTGGTGATTAGTTTCCAAATCTTTGATTATATTACTCATATATTCTCGCTTCTGCTGTCTGACTATTTTTGTAGCCTCTTTACATTCATTTCTATAATGCTCTTCCTTTTGGATGTTATTGATGTCATTTAACCATACATGTCTGGCATTCTTCTTCTTAGTGACTGCTTCTTCACATTTTTGATTGAACCATCTGTTCTTTCTATGCGTGGTTGACACACCGAGACATTCTTCTGCGGTAGATTGAATTGTATTCTTGATGTTCAACCAAGTTTGGTCAACGCTTTCCTCCAAAGGGTTTTGCAAAGTTTCAAGTTTAAATTTTATTTCATCTGTAAATTTCTCTTTGACTGTAATGTCTTGTAGTTTTTCTCTGTTATATGTTGGGTGTAATCTTTGTAATTTAGTATAGAAAGCTCTCTTAAGTTTTATTTTAAATTTTGCTCCAACGAGGAAATGGTCACTATGGCACTCAGCTCCTCTATAACTTCTGACTTGCTGTATGTTTGATGCATTTCTGTTGTTAATTAAAATGTGATCTATTTGATTATAGGTTCTCTTGTCACATGATTTCCAAGTTTGTTTGTGTATATCCTTTCTTTGTAGTCTGGTACTGCTAATCTGCAGTCCTTTGGCTTCTGCCAGGTTGATGACTCTCCATCCATTATCATTTGAAGTTGTATGTAGGCTTTCCATACCGGCCACTTTTTTATTAGTTTGCTCTCTACCTATTTTTGCATTGAAGTCTCCCAGCACAATCAGGATGTCCTGTTTGGGGGTTTCTTCTATGACATCTTCCAGATCATTATAAAAGTCTTCTTTAATATCATCTTCTTTCTCTTCAGTAGGTGCATGTACATTAATCATCGTTATATTTTTCCATTTACCTTTTATTCGTAATTTACTAATCCTGTCATTAAAAGCTTTAAAGTTTAAAATGTTCCCCCATAACTCTTTTTTGATGACAAATCCTGTTCCTAATTCATGTTTATTTTGGGTGTTTCCTCCATATATTATAATCATTCCATTTTGCTCTAAAGTACCCTCTCCTGGCCACCTTATTTCTTGAATTGCTGTGATATCCATTTGATATTCAACCAGCTCCCGGGTTAGTTCTTCGGCCGCTCCAGCTCGATATAGTGTCCGTACATTCCATGTTCCAAATCTCAAAAGTCCTTTAACGTTCCAAGGTCGTTGTCCAGATAAGTCAGTCCGATATCGAGGCTCATGTATTTGTTTCGTAACAAAGAAAGGTTTTTACAAAGGTGGGGATGTTAACCCCACGCTTCAACCCCCAACCTGGAGGACCAGGGTGTTTCTCTTTGTCTGTTCTCTACCCTTTGACCTGTCCGGCTTGGGAGGCCCTGCTGGTAGCTACGCTACCGCCGGCATAGCTCTCAGGGTCATTGAGAAACTCAAGCTCCCCCACCACGACAAGGTGGAAACACCATCGGGGGAGCCTCTATATATATGAGACCCATATTATACCATCAATACAGTATATTTTCATCATGTAGCAGCCGGTCTCCCTGGCCGAGGAGTTAACGTCTTTCTCCGTAATCCCGTATATCCACGCGAGGAACGTAACCTGCGCGAGATTCGGTAGCTGCTCTCGCCGCGTTGGCAACTTACGGGGTATGTGAGCCGGTCGCTCAGCAATGGCAAACTACTGAGCGTAATCTTGCCAAGAAATCAACAATCAGCTGAAAGATGCTGATGTTGACAGCGATGTCCTGTAAAGGATATGCGAAATAAAAAAAAAATAAAAAAAAGCAGAACATACATATTTGCAGACCTTCGCTGTCACCATAATGCGTTGAAAAAAGCTCTCGATCTCCTGCCATTTCTACTGCCGTATGTACCCTGATGCCAAAGGTATCTGCAATGTTCTGTACCCATCTTCGTGCAGGTCGACCTCGGCCTAGTCTACCGGGAATTATGCTTCTCATCATTGTGTGTTCTTTCCAAGCAACAATAACTTTTAACAAGACCAAAGTAGTTCAGTGTCGAGACATGTTAATAAATAATTACACACGTATTGTTTGCCGCTAAAAGAAGCAGGGGGTAAGAATTTATGAGCCAGATTTCTTCAATGCTCAGATTTTGTAGAAATTCAGTATTTTCCTCTATTTGGTCCACGACAGTCTAAGTACGTTTCCGCAGTATTTAAATTCAAAAGCCCTAATTTTCGTCTTTAATGATTACTAAATTGTCTATGACTCGGATCCATATGTTTTTCCAAAGGACAGGTGCATGTCCAATTTCACGCCTAAGACTTTAAAAAAAAAAATGATCTTGTAGTAAGTCCCTTGAGGAAAGCCGCTCGCATCAAAGCCTGAAGAATATATTCTCTTCTCCGCGTTTCCTTGTACTGTCGCATGTTCATGCTTAAGGTGACTTTACTTTCCTGTATCACCCGTCGTATATTATCCATAATAACAGATAATGGCAGAAGTGAAACATAAATAAATTTAAAAAAAAAGAGAATAGGAAAGTTAGGAATGTTCTCAACTCATGAAATCAGTATTAACATCTAAAGAGATTAACAACGCATTAAATATGAGAATTGTCAAATGTTATGTTTATTCAACACTACACTATCGCGCTGAAACCTAGACAACAAACAAGCAATTACAAAGTCGAACAGAGGCCCCGAAGATGTGGATATACAAAAGAATATCTCGTATGTCATGGAAACAAAAACAATTAAATACAGAGGTTCTAGAAAAATTGAGAATGAAAAGAGAGTTGAAAGAAATAATAAAAAAAAAAAAAAGTGGCAAGTGAATTATTTCGGCTCATCTAAAAGACATAAAGAATACAAAGAATACCATGGACAACCAGAAAGACCAATGAACAGGTCCTTGAAGAAACAATCGAAGATCGTAAACTGATTAGAGACATTAGAAGCAGACAGTCAAAATTTTTTGGGCATGTTATGAGAAGAAATGGATTGGAGAACTTGGTGACAACTGGCAAGATCGAAGGGAAGAGACCAAGAGGAAGACCTAGAAGCAAAAACCTGGATGGCTTGGCCACATGGCATGGTCGAGACAGGAACACGGAGCTGATCCACGACTCTGGTGATCGAGTGAGATGGCAAAACATGACCGCCCACGCTTACAGGCATGGCACATGATGGATGGATGGAAAAGACATAACACTCTTGTAAAAACCATAGTGTAGAGTAAAGTTGATGGCAAGGGAGAAAGCGGCAGATAACGATACAAGTGGGGAAACAACATAAAGAGATGGATACACAGCAGTATGACAGAATGTATAATCAAGACGAGAGACAGACAATATTGAAGATCCGTTGCAGCCAACCTTCATTGTGGAGACAGAATTTGGTTGACTGACCCTCCGTTGTACTGTTTCGTCTTTTAGTAACCACGCCTTTACACGTTCTTATTTCTAAACCACCATAAATAAACACACATAGTATTGTTTGGCGACTCATAGAAGGAGAAAGAGGAAGAAGAGTTAGGAGGACGCACTTGACAACATAAAATTTGAAAGCTATAGTTACCGACCGGGATTCGAACCTGTCACCTCCAAATGACGACAGCGCCTCGCTGCAGGAGCAAGTGTATTTCGTCGCATGACCAACTAGACACCCCCAATATTCTAAATCCACTAGTGACTATGGTGTGGCCAGCGGCGTCTCTAGCTTACCTACCCCTGGGGTACAAAGCCGCATATTCCGCCTCCTCTAGCTTGTGGGCTAAATAGTTGGGGTGGAATAAGGGAGAGAATAGTAAATCTTACGGGGAACATCGCCCATGGAATGTCGGCCTGTATTTGAAAATATGGGTCTGGCACCGTAAGTTCAGAGCGCTAAGGCGTGTTAAGGGACCTTTACTTACTTTACTACCAGTTATTCAATCTCAGGACCTTTATATACTTTACTACCAATTATTCAGTCTCAAGACCTTTATAAACTTTACTATTAATTATTCAATTTCAGGATCTTTATATACTTTGCTACTAATTATTCAATCTTAGAACCTTTATATACTTTAATACCATTTATTCAATCTCGGGACTTTTACTTACTTTACTACCAATTATTCATTCTCAGGACCCTTACTTACTTACTTTACTACCAGTTATTCAATCTCAGGACCTTTATGTACTTTACTACCAGTTATTCAACCTCGGGAACTTTACTTACTTAACTTTACTAGCAATTATTCTATTTTGGGACCTTTACTTACTTTTCTAGCAATTATTCAATCTAAGGACCTTTACTTACTTACTTTACTACCAATTTTTCGATCTCAGTACTTTTACTTATTTACATTACCACCAATTATTCAATATCAGAGACTTTACTTACTTACATTACTACAAATTATTCAATGTCATTGATAAGACAATTCTTCTTCTTCTTCTTCTGCGTTCATCCGGATTTTTTTTTTTTCCGGACGTGATTGCGTTGTGCCTGTTTACAGCAGAGCTGCATTCTTGCGCCGTTAGGCCGACACATCCGACTTCTGAGGGCATTTGTTGACCGGGTTAACCTTCCCGGGGGTTTCTTAGGACGTTTGACTCTCACTGTTGTGGTGTTATCCCCCATCCCAACTGGCCCTTATAGAACAGCCAAAGACATCCTGATCAGCCCTCAAGGGAAGGCAGGGTAGACCATGGGCATTCAGACAATTCGAGATTACCACTTTCTCACTTCTATTCTTGTCTTCTTGTTTAACTTATATTAGATCTCATTTGTGTTGTAACGTATTTTCTTGGTCAAAGTACGTACTTTGGGAATTCTAACTCGTTACATATAGGCGGTATTGTATGCCGGTTGTTAAGAGCTGGTGTAGTTCTGCACTAGCGTAGTCGTGGACCACTGCTGGGTTACGGACCACATGGAGCTAGTGAAAGTTGTCGATACAGCATATTGTTGATAGGATAGCTCTCTGGGCGTTTTGTTACATGTGTTAATACACACACACACACAGGCACACACACACACACACACACACACACACACACACACACATATATATATATATATATATATATATATATATATATATATATACACGCATAGACATACACACAGACTAACACACACACACACACACACACACACACACACAAAGAGAGAGACAGAAAGACAGACACACATACATATGTTCATCAATTCATTCCATCTATCTCTCAATCCAGACACGCAAGCACGGGCGCACATGGAGTTTGTTTTGTCGCCGAGGCGGATCCTTTATTCTATTTTAACACTAGAGTGTAGCTCTTTCCGCAGACCCGTTGGTGTTACGGTTAGGACCTTACGCTGACAATGGCACGCGCGCTGTCGGACAAGGGTTTGACGCCCAGCCTTGTTGTGCGCTATGGGAGGGAAAGACTGATCACTTTTTCATGCATGGACAAAGGCTTACAAAAATGGGATGCTCCTAACACTTCATATATCCATAGCTGCTTCCTATTGTGTTTCATTTTCATCTCTTTGGGTTATTTGAAAATACAAAGAATGGCACAGACAGACAGAAACACAAATGAACAGATCATATATGAAATAAATAAATATCATAAACTGATTAGAGAAATTAGGCATAGACAGTCAAGCTCTATTGGGCATGTTGTTCTCGAGGTATGGTGTTCGCCTCGAGTGCTGGAGGTCCCGGGTTCAAGCCCCGGTGATGCCGGGATTTTTTCACGTGGACCTCTAGTAATAAATTTCCCCTGGTCTTTGGGTAGTGAGATCGGACGCCCGTGTGTATTGTTGCGCTCGTAAAAAATCCCTTGACAGTTGGAAATCGAAAAAGAGTAGCCTAACGGCGCTGCCCGGGCAAATTTCGAGTTAAAAATCTACCCAAGTATTTTCAGGATCCTCGCCGGTGCTACGGAGTTCGTGCACTGAGCTGAGTTTCTCCAGACTCAGGTTTGAGTTAGGAGGAGAACGGAGCACTTATGGGTTGTACCCGTGTGCCGTGATGTTGATCCATCGACTAAACTAAACTAAACTAAACATAAACTGAAAAATTTAGTAGCTGCTGGCAAAATTGTTCGGGGGTGATGGGAAGCAAGAGAAGACAGATAAATACCTGGAGGGCTTGATCACATGGAATGATCGAGATAAGAATACTGATCCAAGACTCTGCTGATAGTGTGAGACGGCGATTCATGACCGCCCACTCTTATCAGCATAACTCATGATGATGATGCGTTTATTTGACAGAGAGAGAGAGAGAGAGAGAGAGAGAGAGAGAGAGAGAGAGAGAGAGAGAGAGAGAGAGAGAGAGAGAGAGAGAGAGAGAGAGAGAGAGAGAGAGAGAGAGAGAGCAATAGAAAGTTAGTTAGTAATTAGTTAGTCGACAGATCATCCTCATTGCACATCGAAATATTCAGTCAGTAAGTGCTCCTTCCTCAGCAAATCCCGCAGCGTGTAGCAGCTAACGACACCAGTTCTGTGTTGGTTTATTAATCGTCTTTGGCTTCCTGCGTTGTGTTCTTGTTTGCCCACACCTCTTTTAATTTGCTGTTCTCGCAGTCTGGCCATGGTTGTAGATTCACAGTCATCACTTAGTTCTTACGAACGACTTACTTCTCGTAGAGCATTCAGAATGTCAGTCTGGTCCATGGCGCGTACGCCTTCAACAGTAGCCTTTCCTGCGAGCTTGAACAATAGAAAAGAAACAGACAGCAGAAGGAATGCCACGCCTGTAGCATGCTCCCCAGACTAGATGAAGTGATTCATTGGTGCAGGATAAGTTTCAAACCAAAGAAATTGAGAAGCCTGTCGGTCGTAAAGGGGAGAGGGGTGGCATGGTTGTTTAAGATTGCCGAACAGGTAATTACCACCGTGGTGGAGGTACCCGTGAAAAGTCTCGGCCGAATGTACAATGCCATCTTGACGGACAAGAACGCAGCACTGAACACACATTTGACAACGGTTGTGGTCTGGGTGCTATCGAGAAAAGCAGACGGATAGAAAAATTCAATATCCGGTTTTCCAATTCATGCTGATTTCAAAACTCTCATGGCCTCTACTATTATAAGATATACGAGGGTAAGTTAATAAGTAAGTCACAAATGGCTGTAGAAAAATAACTAAATGTGATAATAACTTGAAACGAGTTTAGTTTTATACATACATTGACCCTTTATTTCTCAACATAATTTCCATCAACATTGATGCACTTATCCCAGCGTTTTATCAGTCCTCCCGAACCGGCTGCATAGAACTGTGTGCTTTGTTTTCATTTACCAGTCACCCTCACAGAACTGTGTGACTTACTTATTGACTACCCCCCCCCCAAAAAAATGGGGGGGGGGGGGGGTGAGGAGTGAAGGAGGGTGAGGGGGTGGGGGTGAGGGTGAGGAAAAGGGGGGGGGGGTTGGGTTGAATATATTCTGAAGAAGTAAAGAACAAATGTATCATTTTTCAATGTTGTCACCTCAATCGCCGATAAAGTGATTGGATTTCTGTAGAAAAAACTCTCTTTGTCGTGTGTGTAACCACTCATACACCACCTGCTGTACACCTTTCATTGGACCGAAAAGGTCCTTCCTCCCAATGACTCTTTGAGTTGTCCAACCAGGTGGAAATCACTTGGGGGTTAAGTCTGGCAAGTACGGAGGAATGTAGTACGCACTGAAAGTGGAGGTCACTGATTAAAAAAAAAAGGATAACAGAACGCTGCTCCTATTTGGTGCATGTCACAAGTGGGGCAGCCATATTTAAACTGTCCTTAAGACGTCACCGTGTTCGTCTGCACCGTGATGTCACATGCTTAACCCTCTCGACATCCTTAATATCAATATTGACAGGATACAAACCAATGTCATGGTTATTGTAATTTCTATCACACTTTTAAGGTTTTCATTTGAAGCCTCTCGTAATAATGGGATTTGTTGCTAAAGTGACAATTTAAAAGTGGAATTTGTTAAAGTGATAAGAGTTATAAAGATGTATACGTGGGGTTTGTTACTGCTGTGAAAACATAATCGTGGGATTTGTTGCCGACAGGCAAGCGTTTAACCATTTCGCTACTGAGTCTTCCTGTCGTTTTTTATCATCATCATAATCATCATCATCATCATCATCATCATCATCATCATCATCATCATCATCATCATCATCATCATCATCATCATCATCATCATCATCATCATCATCACCACCACCACCACCACCACCACCACCATCATCATCATCATCATCATCATCATCATCATCATCATCATCATCGCCATCACTATCATCATCATCATCATCATCATCATCATCATCATCATCATCATCATCATCATCATCATCACCATCATCATCATCTAATGCTGTGCCGATAATCGTGGACAGTCATATTTCGCCATCTCACACGATCACTAGAGTGTGTTTTTGTCTCGATTATGCTTTGTGGCCATCCATCTAAATATTTATTTATCTCCCAACCTTGATCTTTCTCCCTCAATCTTGGCAATTTTCACTAAGTTTTCTAATTAATTTCTTTGCTCAATTTACTGATTTCATTTGTTTCTCGCAATGGCAAACTTTGTTTTCTTTTTCTGTTTGTATAATGGTACTCTTTGCATTTTCCTCAGAAAGCGCATTTCCACTGCCATTATGTTTCTTAGATTGTCTGCTTATTTCCCACGTTTGACATCCATATAACAGCACAAGTTCTATCATTCAATCAATCTATCAGGTGCCGTCTTCACAATGAAGGTGGTTGCAAACTATCTGCCAAACTGTCTCTCGCCTGGATTGTACATTCTGTCAGACTGCTGTTTGTCCATCTCTTGATGTTATCTTCCCACTTGTATAGTCTACCTTTTGTTCGCTTGCCTTCAAATGTACCCTCCAGTATGGTTTTTATAAGAATGTTACGTCTTTTAACGTGGCCGAAACATTTCACTTGCCTCTTTTTTAATTCTTTCATCAGCTGTCTTCATTTTTCCTAGAACCTCTGTACTTGATTGTTCTATGTAGCAAGTCAACACTCTTTTTCTCATTGCATTTGGCATCTTAGTATTAAGCAGTATGTGTCCCATTTTGCAAAAGGCGGCCAATGCCATATATTTAAGATTTAGTTGCATGTCCTTCACAGGACGTAGCAGTCAGTATTTTCGCTGTTCGTGATTCCTGGGCAAATTTTACGTTCAGTAGTTTGCCATTGCTTTCTGAACGACCGGCATCTATACCTTTTTCGAAAAAAATCAGCACTGCCGTGTTTCGAATCCGGGTATACGGGCTCACAAACCGCGTTCGCAAGCCCTTAGCCACAATAGATCCTTAATATAAACTCTTCAAGACACCTCCCAACACCTTCCATCCCGTTTATTTTATACCAATTACATATTCTCGTTTGCGTGTCCCGAACCGCTGTTATGTTATATTACTGCTTCGTTGTATTTTCATGACATTATGCTATTAATTATCATCTAAACACAACATTTACATTTGACACTTTTTCTTTCAGAAAATCATGTTGCTGCGGGGATTGCTCACCGTCATTTCATTGACCGTTATTGGTGTGGCCATTGTTGGTTACCACCCACTTCCTGATGGATTGGAAAACCCATTTACAGTTCAGATTTTGATGGGATTTTTCAAGATTCTGCGCGCTGTGGTAAATATTAATAATGTATTTTATGTATATTTATATAGGCCATGGTATAATGAGGATAGGTGGCCAGTTACATTCCTCGTACCTTTCCTTCACAGATAATTCCCAAAACACGTTTGAACATTATCTGATACCCATTTTGCTGCGGCTGGACCAAACCTAGAGCAGAACTGGAATTGAGTCGGCTGATGCTAGATTTGTTTACTCTCATTCTTTAAGTTGGGAAGGAACACAACTGTCCGCCGCCATTTTGACCGGAAGTCAAAACGACGAGGAAAAGTAAAGGACCCTGTTTATACCCTTTGAGGCATATTGGGCAATTGGTGCTGATCCCAAGTTAGTAATCGAGGGATGATGTGGTCAGCATGACACCGGCAACCTTGTTCCCCAGACATTTCCTGATACAATTTTAGGCTGGGCCAACTTGGGATTTCAGGTCACTTCAAAAAAAAAAAAAAAGAAAAAAACACCAATATCCACCTTGATGAAAATTCGAACTATGACCACGCACGTCTCTCTTTCTTCTTCTTCTTCTTCTTCTTCTTCTTCTTCTTCTTCTTCTTCTTCTTCTTCTTCTTCTTCTTCTTCTTCTTCTTCTTCTTCTTCTTCTTCTTCTTCTTCTTCTTCTTCTTCTTCTTCATCTCTCTCTCTCTCTCTCTCTCTCTCTCTCTCTCTCTCTCCCTTTCTCTCTCTCCCTCTGCCTGCCTGTCTGTCTGTCTGTCTGTCTGTCTGTCTGTCTGTCTGTCTGTCTGTCTGGCTGCCTGCCTGTCTGCCTGTCTGTCTATCTGTCTGTCTGTCTGTCTGTCTGTCTGTCTGTCTGTCTGAACTAAAGAAGAGGAAACGCATTTCACAGAAACACGGCTATAACACGGCTATACATTTTGTTTAATTACCTTAAAAAAAAATGAAGTTCTTTTATGATAATACATTAAGTAGAAGTAGAGAATCCCCTTTTGAAACTCTTATGAAATTTGCTTTGCTATTTCCAGCGCATAGTGAAATCTTATCTGGGTTACGGAAGTCTGTACCAAAATGTCGAGTTTAATATATTCAAACACGACACTGAACAACCCCCGAAATCCGCTGCTGTGGGAGATCTCAAGGTAGACAATAGTCTGGTTGTTTTGTATGTGTGGTTTTCTTCATCTTGTTTTTCTGGTGTCGAGTTGTTGGCTTTGTATTCTTAGTGACGTTTTATTGCTGTTATTTAGATAGTGTCGGTTTGATGCGGCTGTTTTCTTGGTGATGTTTCTGCTGTTGTCTGGTCGTTATTACTATCTTGTTAATTTGTGTGTGTTGTTGTTGCTTTGTTGTTGTATTTGTTTGGTATGATCTTTTGTTGTTATGTTTGGTGTTGTCTTTTTGCTGTATTGTTGTTGTTATTTTGTTATTTATTTTGTTGTTGTTTGCTTTTACGTTGGCTCGCTTTGAATTCAAGCTTAGCCAAAATCGATCCAGTGCGCCCACTACTCCACTAGCAGTAGTAACTACTATAGTAGTAACACGCGTATGGACTACTCCCGAGTTAAAAACGATGGAACGAAAAGAAAAGGTTGATGTATTAACGGCTTTTTGGGATCATGTAGAACAGTGTTTCTCAACCGGTGGGGAATTCCCCCCTCCCCCTACAGGGGGGAATTTTAGGGATTCCGGAGGGGGGGGGGGGAATGAAGATCATTTCAAGATCACGTTAATACAAGAACCGATTACTTGATATTGCTTTTCCCTTCATACTTTACAGTTATGCACGTCTCATCCTTCTAAAATTCATTTTATAAAGTAAGTAGACCCACAAATCACGTTCTATGTGGATGTCTAGACTTGTTTTAACATATTTACCTTCCATTTTTACGTATACTGTGTAGGGATGGGGGGATTTTTAGGTAGGAAATATGAAAGGGGGGGGGGGGGGCGGATGACGTTCTGAAAATATGGTGATGGGGGGCACGGGCCAAAATTTTGATAGGAAGGGGGGGGGGGGGGGTTATGATGTTCTGAAAATATGGTGAAGGGGGGCACGGGCCAAAAAAGGTTGAGAACCACTGATGTAGAAAATGTAGCAAAACTAAGTACCCACATCTGGTGTCGGATTCAGCGAGGGTGAGCAGAGAGTCTGGAAGAGTCTCAAGATGCAGAGCAAGACGCAACTGAACGTTCAATCAGGCAGAACCTGGTATCACAAGCATAGGACATCTTTGTTGGCTATTGAAAAGGGGACCAGGGCGCGCATGTGAATGTCCTGAGTGCAGTGAGGTTGATTATCGATTTTCTATTTCATATTTAAGGCTGGGTCGATATGGGGCGATTTTAAATATCGGTCTGGATGCCAGTTCGAACTCATGACCACCTGGTCGGCAGATGAGCGTCTAGCGACTTTGCTGCCGCGACTCGCCTTCCTGGCTCATAGTAAGGCAATATGAGGCAGCAAAAAATATTTCTATAATATTTAATTTCGATGTTCTGATTTGGTATAGGGTTTGATACTAAAGACGGCTGATCGCTGATAAAATACTGTCAAGTTGACTGTACATTTCTTCTTCTTCGTTCATCCAGATTTTTTTTCCGGATGTGACTGCGTTGTGCCTGTTTACAGCAGAGCTGCGTTCTTGCTCCGTTAGGCCGACACATCCGACTTCTGCGGGGACTGTACATTTAACGGTTGCTATGGAAACAAAGAGAAATAAAAGCCATATTGGATTTCTTAAGTATGACCCAAGACAGTCATTTTGTATATAACTCATATTACTCACTGGTTTTGTAGAGTATTCCGCTGCCAAATGATTACACCACCTGCCTCGCGCCCCATAGGTTCGATTCACGGCTACGATATTGTGTTCACGAGTGCAATTTTCTCGGAGACTCCTGGGGGTCGTCACTGGAACTACGGATTTTGTACTTTTGTAGAACGCTGCCAGCAGCCCCCCTCCTCCCACACCCCTTTCCTGCGGAAAGATACCGAGAAAAATGGGATACAACCCGCTGCAACGAAGTCGGTCTAAGCTATGACTTAGGTTGTGAGCTCTGATCACTTTCACACCTTACGGCGTGAAACACGCCGTCATGCGCTGGCCAGGAGACAAGTGTCTCCTTTAAGATCATTCAGACGAGGACCGTGGTCGAGGTTGGTCGGGAATGACTGTGACTATGGCAGCATTCACCCTGCCGCCAGTTAATATATTATGTTAACATAGTTGATAGTATATTTTTAAAATCCTAAAGGTGAATTATACAAATGAAACGAACCGGTCTTATGTTGTGATTGGAGTTCGTAGATGTGTCACAGTGCTAACCGATAATAAAATAATATTGTTGCTTAGTCCACGTGTAACAATACCCAATCTTATGGATTGGGCTGGACAAGGTGAGGAGTCACGTCCCGATGCAACTATCGGTGATCCGGACTGATAACATCACAAAAGAATAGCCAGCCAACATGTGGGCACCGCGCCAAAGTACCGGGTCAATCTGAACACAGTCATACTACAATGGTCCAGCTCAACTAAGCAGGGTCATGTTAACTTTAGTACTATGTCAGCGTCAGTACTGCAACGACTAGACCCACCTGAGTTGGGTTATGTCAATCCTGCTAAATTTCTTAGTAAACATTTAATGAAATATGTTTTTCCCCCGTATGATTGATTGATTGATTGATTGATTTAGGAATCGACATCACAGCATTCGGGGCATTCCCATAAGTGCTCCGTCCCCATCCTCAGCAGCCAGCGAAGAGTTCCAACACTAATAGTACCAGTAGCAATCTGATTATAAGTCCGTCTCGCCTTTCCTTTCAGCGTTGAGCGTCGGCCAGATCCCTTGTTGTCTCATTCTTGCCAGACCATGGTAATCCATTTGCTCCTTCGAGGTGTGCACGTGTTCCCACAAGGCCGCAACCACGTCTGCCTTGTCATGTATCAATACTCCACCAAGTTCTGCAGAGCCAGCCAATATGTCCGCCTGTTCATTTCCCAGCACACCGGCATGCCCCCGGAGAAAAGATCCAGGCGATGCTTGTCACCCGTGACCTCCGAAGCGAAGCAAGCCACTCCGCACGAAGTCTGCCCGTCCTCACCCTCGCCAGCATGCTTTCTGAGTCAGTTACAATCACGATGTGTGTGTGTGTGTCGTATTCTCCATCCAGCGGCGAGCCGCAGTGACTGTCTCCACTTCCATTCTTAAGCTGGATGTTGTGGTATCATATGCCAGGCTCTCCTGCCCCAAACATCGACCATTAGCTTTGGCTATGAACCCCCAGTCACTTCTCTCACCTCTTGACACCGAACCATCTGTGTAGATAATCAAATCACTCGAGTGAGCATTGTCCTGAATTAGTTTGCTGGATTTCCACTTCCGTGGCCCCTGCTGGCCACTCCCTGCACTCCCGGCTTAATGTGATTATAACTCTGCACAAGTCTGACTGCTCCGCTGTCCTCTCCACGCCTAATGTTCTCCAAGGGGCAGACCTGTCTGATCGTATCCTCCGCCTGAGCCATCCATGATTTCCCTCTTATCAGTCGTTGACCCTTAACTGCGTCCAGCGCCTCATGCAGTGGGTGGTCTGTGTCTGCAGCTACTCTGAGGTATGCCTTCGCCTGCATCACCTTGAGCCTACCAGCAACAGTCGGCAGACCAAGGATGTAACGCATACACACTACTGGGGTGTCTCTAGTGCATCCCAGAATGACCCGCATAGCTTCGATCTGTATGCGCTCTAACTTAACCAGCTGACTCTCTGAGACAGTGAGCAGACCTAATCCATAATCAATTACTGAGAGGATCAAGTGCTGGTATAGTGTGAAAAGCATTCTCTGCTCTATGTCCATTGCAGCCATAGTTTTAAGTGCATTGAGCCCCTTTTCAGATCTTTGTCACGACCGTCTCCACATGGTCCTTGAAAGATAGGCTCCTGTCAAATGTGATCCCCAGATACTTCAGTTTGTTCTCTCTGCAGACATTTCTACCATCTATCTCGAGGCTTGGGACATCAGCTCTTACAATCCTGTTGTCCAGAGAGCACCACAAAACAGCCGCCTTTTCCGGGTGGATGACAGCACTCATTTCTGTGCACCAGTCAATCACTTTATCTACTGTTGCCTGTAACTCCTGGGCTGTTTGCTCCCTATCTCTCCCCTGCCTATATGCAAGAATATCATCTACAAATGTTAGTATTCTTCCAACCCCTGGTGCTTCTAGGTTTGCAATCTTGCTCGTATACACATTAAAGAGCACTTTTCCCCCCGTATGAAACACATGATACCTTTTATGCACTAATTTGACAGCTGTGCTCATACACATAAAGTTTTTTATGTTAGAGCTTACAGCTAAGTTAAATAAAATTATATTTTATAATTCACATTATATATTGTACCAGCTGGCAGCTTTTTTCATAGATACTATACCCTTCTTGTACAAGTTGAAAGCTATGTTCATACATATTATATATTTTTTGTACAAATTCGATAGCTAATTCATTCAAATTATGCTTTTCCATCACCATTTGGCAGCTATGTTCAGACACATTAGATCTTTTCTGTACAAGCTGACTAGCGGTCATGTTTCGCCATCTCACACGAGCACACGAGTCGTGGGTCGAGACAAGAACACAGAGCTGATCCACGACTCTGGTGATAGTGTGAGATGGCGAAACATGACCGCCCACGCTCATCGGCATGGCACATGATGCTGATGATATAAGTTGGCATCTATGTTCACATACGTTATATATTTTCTGTAATAAGTTGACAGCGTTGTTAATTAATTCATGTTATACTTTTTCTGCACACGTTTATAGCTGTACAGTTATGTGCATGCAGTATGTTCATTTCCTGTACAAGTTCACAATTTTAGTCATACATCATCATCATCAAGTGCCGTGCCGGCTGGCGTAGGCGTTCATGGCTCTCCATAGATCTCGGTCTTTGGTATTCTGGATCAACTCTGCTGCTGATATTCCTCCATGCCACCGTCTCAATCCATCCAGCATCACTTCTCTTGGTCTACCTCTGCCTCTTTTCCCCTCGATCTTTCCAGTTGTTACGATGTTCTCCAATGCCTCTCTTCTCATCACATGACCGAAGAAAGCTGTTTGTCTCTGTCTTATTGTTGTATATAATGTTCTAGTTTAATTAGCCTGTTTCATGCAGTTTAGTCATACACGTTATACATTTTTCTACACATGTTGATAGCTTTATTCATACACATTATACTTAGTCATTAGTCGCGATTCCAACTTCACGGTAACGGGTCGTCCCCATTATGCTCCATTCCTGTGCCAGTGAATATCACACAAAATGTCCCTCACTGCCCCATATGAAAAGTGGAACAAACAGCAGTACCAACAAACCAACAGCCCGCACAGGTACACTGTGCGTAATGCCTCCGCCAGAATGCCAAAACAAAAGTACCCCGCGAATACACATTATATCTTTTTCTACACAACTCAACAGCTGTATTCAAACACATTATACCTTTTTCTACACAAATCGACGGCTTTACTCATACACATTATACCTTTTACTACACAACTCGACAGCTTTATTACTACACGTTATACCTTTTTTTCTACACAAGTCCACAGCTTTATTCATACACGTTATACCTTTTTATACACAACTCGACAGCTTTATGTATTCATACACATTATACCTTTTTCTACACAACTCGACAGCTTTATTCATACACATTATACCTTTTTCTATACAAGTCGACAGCTTTATTCATATACATTATACCATTTTCTGTACAAGTCGACATCTATATTAATACACGTGATACCTTTTCTGTATAAGTTGACAGGCATGTTCAGTATAAATTTCCTGTACAAGTCGGGAGCTATATTCATAACACTATACATTTCCGTTACTAGTTGACACAGTATACATTGTTTTCACAAGTTTACAGTTATGTTGACGTACAGTATACTATTTCAGTATACAGTATAAATATGTATAAAAGTATGTTATTATAGATTTGTATAAAGGCATGCTATAATACATTATTTCTCATATTGTTTGATGACAAGCTAACCAGGGATAAAATTGCTGGCATACCTGTGATATTATATCAGCCCAAGGATAACTCTGGACTGTATCCTGCGATTGTTTTCTTCCACGGAGGAGGATGGGTTTCTGGCAGTGCAGGTAAACGTCAATGTATCATGTATGTTTTCTAGGGTGAAGGGACATGCTTGTCACAGACATTCCAATAACTATGGTCTATGGTATCGTAGCAGCTTGTGTGATCTCCCATGTCGCATATGTCGGAGTAAATAATAACATTGTAGTTTGTTTTTCTTCCACTTATGCCGTTAGGCGTCGTCGTGGGGAGGGGTAATTGAAGTTTCAGCGCCTGTGACTAGCGCCTTTCCTCCAATTTCCTCCATGAACCTTGAGCAGAGTTTTTAGGATCGAGTAAATTCCCAGCTGGTTTGCTAGACCAGTCGCAGGTTCTTTACCTACTTGGCCCTTGTATATTTGCTATGTGAAGGTAGGTTATCTCTCTCTCCCCCCCCCCCCCCCCCCCGGACACAAGCGAAAATAAAATATTTCGGATAAATAAAAGGACATGAAAGTCTGGTAAAGATAATAATGAAGGCAAGTATATCGGGAAGGAGAGGAAGCGAAAAATCTCGACGTCGATTCTATTCAAGACGTGGCTAGATTATTTGCACATGAGAACAGCAGAGGCAGGGGTTACGACAGAGAGAAATTTCGAAATAAATGAGGAAGAGGTGGGGGAATTCTGCACTGGATAGGCTCACTGGATTATTGGACTGGATTGCCGGACTGGATTACCGGATTGGATGAATGGACTGGATGACTGGACTGAATGACTGGACTGGATGAGTGGATTTGATGAATGGACTGGATGACTGGACTGGATGACTGGACTGGATGACTAGACTGGATGAGTAGATTTGATGGATGGACTGGATGACTGGACTGGATGACTAGACTGGATGAGTAGATATGATGGATGGACTGGATGACTGGACTGGATGACTAGACTGGATGAGTAGATTTGATGGATGGACTGGATGACTGGACTGGATGGCTAGACTGGATGAGTAGATTTGATGGATGGGACTGGATGACTGGACTGGATGACTAGACTGGATGAGTAGATTTGATGGATGGACTGGATGACTGGACTGGATGACTAGACTGGATGAGTAGATTTGATGGATGGACTGGATGACTGGACTGGATGACTAGACTGGATGAGTAGATTTGATGGATGGACTGGATGACTGGACTGGATGACTAGACTGGATGAGTAGATTTGATGGATGGACTGGATGACTGGACTGGATGACTAGACTGGATGAGTAGATTTGATGGATGGACTGGATGACTGGACTGGATGGCTAGACTGGATGAGTAGATTTGATGGATGGACTGGATGACTGGACTGGACTGGATGACTGGACTGGATGACTGGATTGGATGACTGGACTGGACTACTGGACTGGATGACTGGACTAGATTACTGGTAAGAGATAAATAGTCCCGCGAGCATGGAAGAAAGCGATGCTAATCATCATCATTATGTGCCATACCGATAAGCGTGTGCAGTCATGTTTCGTCCTCTGAAACCATCACCAGAGTCGTGGATCAGCTCCGCGTTCTTGTCTCGACCATGCCACGCGGTCAAGCCATCCAGGTATTTACTTCTTTGCAATCCCCTTGCTCTTTTCCCTCCAGTCTTGCCAGTTGTCACCAAGTTCTCTAATTTAATTATTTTCTCATAACGTGCCTAACTAATTTTGACTATCTAGGTCAAGTTCTTTAATCAGTGTACGGTTTTCATTTGCTTCTGGTAGGACTTCCTCATTGGTCTTTATTTCTTTCCATGTCAATACTAATACCAATCCCAAAAAGGAAAGAACTTAGCAGAACCAAACGGCTATTGACCTCTAAGTTTACTGGGCTGTTTTTTTTTTTTTGAATTATCAGGCCCATGATAAATATCAGACTAATGTGGCATATAGAAGTAAAATAGCCATGGACCAAGCGGGAACCAAGTGATGGCTGTGAATATACGTCCATGGTCAGACAGCGAGAACAGCAAATTAAAAGAGGGATGGCCAAACAAGAATACTATGCAGGATGCCAAAGGAAATTAATAAACCAACACAGAACTGATGTCGTTAGCCGCTACAAGATGCGGGAATTACTTTAAAAAAAAAGAAAGGGGGAAGGGGTGGGGTGGGAAGGGGATTCGAGCATTTATGGACTGAATGGTTCGATGTGCAATAAGGATGATCTGTCGACTGACTAACTAACATAGAAGTAAAATATTTCTTAGGACTACAACAAGCAGGATTTAAAACGTAGAGATACAGAAGGTCAACTAATTTTACATAGATCACGATATTGATGATGCCTTCCAAGAGGGGGAAACATACACTAGAATACAAGTCGATTTTGAAAAAAGCACTTTATAAAGATTGCTAGTAATAACTGAAAGTAAAATTGCAATAAAAAAGCAGAAGCGTAGGGACATGTACATATGGAATATTCGCTGCCTTGAGAGTAGAACTTCAAAGACAAAAGTACCAGGGCAAATAATGAAGAAGATTGTGTTGGAGCAGGCTGTTCCAAAAGGAGTTATGTTGCCAATATTGTTTATTTTTTTCCCCCGCGTTTCCAGCCTGCTTCAGGATATTGCGGTCAACACCAGCATCTTTCATCTGTATGTTGATTGCTAGGCTAAGATTACGCTCATCCGCACGCCACGACTTTCTGAGCGACCGGCTCCATACTCTCATAAGTCACTGGCGAGACTCGAACCACTTCTAATTCTCGTGCGCTCACGTCAACCACGAGAGTATTCAGGGTTACGGAGAAAGCTGCTAACACCTCGGCCAGGGAGGACGGCTGTATTGTTTATAGCATATAAACATGAGTGGATGTGTTAGTGTAGTCGCTAGGGAGGGCGGGGGGAACAAAATATTGTATTGCGGCAAACATCTAAACTACATACACTTTGATGGTCGCCAGGCGTGCAAGG
>JACEFZ010015968.1:195000-235000 GCA_014155875.1 Cepaea nemoralis
ATTGAGTACACTGTAGCATAAGTCTTCTCGTACTGCCAATTTCATACCAATCTCATTCTGTCGGATGGCACACATATTGTTATCGCATACATCATACATCGTTGGCGGCCTTCAGACTGCTACAGTTAGTGAATACTGGACGCCTGTCAACGCCATGGTTACATGCATGGCTTGATCCTTTCTTTCACTTCGTAAGTTGTAATTTGCCGAATGATGTTTGACTCTTTTCTCTGCGAGCGATGATGTTTTCTCGAGCTCTCTTCTCAGCCGACTGCCGTATCTCAATCCCTTTGTCCCCACATCGACTTCGTCCCCACATCAACTTCGTCGCGTGGTGTTTCGTTTCTCACGTTACTGACTAATATTTATAGTCTTAGTTCTAGCCTCGTTAATACGTTCTGACTATTTACGTAATCATTACTCAGTCTTTTCTTGTTTACTCTTTAGATCTATAGTGTATATGTCTCGTCCTCTTACTTCTTTTCCTTTTGACTCTTTTCAGAGTCTTTTCAGCACATGGCACAGGGGTTCTGGGAGAATCTCAAAACTGAGAGGGGAAACCAGGAGAACTTTCAATCAGATAGTGATGGGAACCATTAGTAGTGTGACTCTTCGCTGGCTGTAGAACGAGGGGAACGGAGCGCCTATGGGAATGTCCTGAGTACAATGATGTCAGTTCTTAACTCAACTCAACTCAGCTTAACTCAACTGTTTGGAGTCTCTGTGGCGAAGTGGTCAAGCCGTTTGACTCGTACTCCGAAGGTTGTGGGTTCGATTCCGGGCCGCAACCTTCGGTTTACGAGTTAAATGTTTCGGAGACTCCTGTGGGTCGTCGCTAAAAGCTACGGTGTTCGTGCTTTGTGCGAAGCTTTCCGTGCTACGGAAAGAGACCGAGCCATATGGGATAAAACCCGGTGCAATGAAGTCGACCCTGTCGACTTTTAAGCGACTTTTAACTCAACTGTTCACGATGATATATTTATGCTATCATTTTCATACAGGTGATAGTGCTGGTGGGAATCTAGCAGCATCTGTGGCCTTAAAGCTGTCGAGAGAGCCAGACTTGCCACGCTTACTCTTCCAGATTCTTCATTACCCAGCACTGCAAGCCTTCGACATGCACCTGCCTTCATATGTTGACCTAAACCAGTCAATGCCGATACTGACACAAGACATGATGACAGCTTTCTATGCTCATTACATGGGAGTGGGTAAGTATAGTTGCGTTCTTTGTTGCTATATATGTACGAGAGTGTGTCAGTATAGTTGAATTCTTGGTTTGTGAGTGGGTAAGTATAGTTGCATTATTGGTTTATTTTGTATGCACGAGAGTGGGTTAGTTTAAAAACCCACCAGACAGATTGAGTTCAAGAATGTATTTGCATTTAAACTAAATAAATACTCCACTGACAGATTGAGTTCGAGAATGTATTCAAACTAAATACATACATTGCAGACAAATTGTGTTGAAGAATATGTTTAAATTGCAGATAAACAAAAAAGGTTAGCTGCATGTCATTTACATGCCCTTGCAGTCAACATCGCAGACAGATTGAAGTTTAAAAAAAAAGTTGCTTAAAACTCGACAGGGTCGACTTAATTGCACTGGGTGTTTATCCCATATGGCTCTGTCTCTTTCCGCAGCGCGGAAAACGTCGCACAAAGCACGAACTCCGTAGCTCCAGCGACCCTCAGGAGTCTCCGAAAAAATGCACTCGTGAACCGAAGAATGCGGCCCTGAATCGAACCCACAACATTCGGAGCCCGAGGCAGACGGCTTGAAAACTTCGCCACGGGGAAATAACTACCTCTATTTGATGAGTGTATACATACAGCCTAAAACTTGTGATCCCAAAATTGAAAAACACAAATGCTATTAATTTTAATCAACAGATAAAGACAACATCGATCACTTTACATCTGTGATCAGTGAAAACAGACACATCCCTGCAGAGGTCAGGAAATCAAAACTCGCTGCATTTCTGGATGTCAAACTGCTGCCTCCCGAGTATCAAACACCGAGCAAGCCCCGTCCACCTGTACATTATTCTCACGATGCTCAAGTTTATGCAAAAATCAAAGACGTTATCACAGATCCGCTGTTTTCCCCTGTGATGTCACCAGATTTAGCAGGACTGCCTCCAGCGTTAGTTCACGTCTGTGAGTTTGACGTGCTGCGCGATGACGCACTGTTGTACGCCAGGCGATTACAGGACGCCAATGTGATAGTTAAGGTTCATTTTGGGAAGGGAGGTTTTCACGGGGATACTATTTCACAAACGGTTGTGCCCTTAAAGAGTGGGAGAGATTCCGTGTCAGCGGTGGTTAGATTCATTAAAGAGAGGCTGGGAAAATGATTGTCTTGTGGGGAAGAATAATTATTTATATGTTTAAAACAATGTTTTCGCCAAGTGAATTTGAATAACGAAGACACAAACAACCCATCCATCCATCATGTTCCATGCCGATAAGTGTGGGCGGTCATGTTTTGCCATCTCACTTGATTACCAGAGTCATGGATCAGCTCCGTGTTTCTGTCTCGACCATGCCACTTGGCCAAGCCATCCAGATATTTACTTCTCGGTCTTCCCCTTGGTCTCTTCCCTTCGATCTTGGCAGTTGTCACCAAGTTCTCCAATTCATTTCTTCTCATAACATACCCAACAAATTTTGACTAGTCTACGTCTAATGTCTCTAATCAGTTTGCGATCTTCATTTGTTTCTTGAAGGACTTGTTCATTGCTTTTTCTATCAGTCCATGGTATTCTTTGCATTTTCCTCAGAAACCACATTTCCACAGCCATCAGATGTTTTTCAGCTTGTCTCCTCATTGTCCACGCCTCACATCTATTCAAAAGTACAGGTTCTATGTAGCGCTTCAACACTTTGTTTTCGTTTCAATTGATATCTTTTTATTGGTCAGTATGTATATCATTTGCAAAAGGCTACCTTCGCAATGGCAATTCTTGTTCTAATCTCTTCAAGGTATCTCCCATCAGATGTTATGACTGTTCCGAGATAACTGTACCGATTCACTTGTTTAAGAATATGCCCATTTACTTGTATATTACATTGTGATATTTCCTTCTTCCCACAAACAATACAGTGCACGATTTATTGCCTGGTATATTTCGCTATATCTTGTCAGATACATACTGCAGAAATCACACAACATAAACAGAACCACGTTGTGCAAACAGAGAGACACGCTAGTCAGTTTAAAATTACCGTGGTAGAGAATTACTATTACTGTGTGAACATGTCTGTTGTATATGTCAGCTTGAAAGATTTATCTAATTACTTTAGTTCATGTGGTGTGATTTCTGCAGTAGGTACATGACGAGATTCTGCGAAATATGCCAGGCAATAAATCATGCAATCTATTGTTTGTGTCTTTGTTATTCAAATGTATAATATATATTTGTATATGTTTAATAAATTTGTTTGATTATTAATTATTCTGCATAATAATTATTTTCAGTATTTCACCCCAGTACTGATTATTGTTATGCGATATAGGTGGATAAGAACTATCGAGAACAAACCCAACGCGTCTTGAATAACACAAATGCAGTTTTTCAACTCTATTGTCTCCACCTATTGTACGGATTACATTATCATTTATACCACATGTATCAATCATACACAACACTTAGAGACTACAATGCTACACTCTCTAACTACTAAAGTAGCGGCTCAGTGTGTAGCTGTGTTACTTGAACCAAAGAACCAGGTCCAAACTTGGCCGTGGTTCCTGTCCAACTGATTGAAGGTGACGCTTTGTCCTCTTACAAAGCGTCCCGAGCGCCTTTCACGTTTTTGTGACCACGCTCGTGGTGGATTACCTTGCACGGTCTCCTCGTTAAGACCGCACTTTATCCAAACCATGCCATGATCTGTTTTTCTATAAACTCGATCATGGCAATCAGACTTATGTCGCATGAGATGATTGGAATCAAAGACCTGTTACCATATGCAGAGATGCCTTAACTGATTCAGTGCCAAACAAAAAACGTAGGTGTGGACCAGACGTGGTGCACAATCAAGTATTATAATGCAAATTACTCTGGAAGGTAACCCGGTTAACATTTGCATGAAGAAGTCGGATGTGTCGGCCGAAAGGTGCAAATATCACAGCTTTGCTGAAACCAAGCAGTACGCAGTTACGTCTAAAACAACATTCCGGACGAACGCAGCAGAAGAATAATGTAAATTTCCATCCACTGAGCATTAAAATTGCGGAAGTTTCCACAAAAACAAAATAAATAATATGATGACCCTAGTATGCGAAGCCAGTCTCCCTGATAGAGGTTACACGACTTTCTCCGTAATCTCGTATACTCTCGTAAGTAACGTGACGTTGCGCGAAAATCGGTAGCGTTTCTCTCCGCGTCGGTAACTTACGGGGTATGCCGGTCGCTCAGAAAGCAATGGCAAACTACTAAGCGTCATCTTGCCAAGAAATCAACAATCAGCTGAAAGATGCTGATATTGACAGCGATGTCCTGTAAAGGATATGCGAACCAAAAAAATATGGCGATATATCGTCTAAATGGTAGGTCACATTTGGCGATATATGATCTTTTCGCATTGAAATAGTTAATAACCGGCAAACTGACTTTACCTATTTGTCTTTGTCTTACGAAGTTTCATGTTTATTATGCAACTATAGGCTTTACTAGAGAATAAGAGTTATGGACCAGCATAATCGCCTGCGCCAGTTAGCAAAGAACATGTTTGATCAGTGACAGGCGGAGTTATTGTTTTTTCCCCCCTCATAATTCAGCGACTATGTAAATGCATGTTCCTGTGAATGTGTGCGTATTTGAATTTTATATTTTTCTATCTCAAACTAGGAATAGATTACTATCTGATGTGTTGATAATTTATTGTAATTAATTCCTTACATGTTATTTACTATTCAAAAAGAACATTAGTCACATGTTACCATGTGCGTATTTGAATTTTCTATTTTTCTATCTCAAACTACGAATACATTCCTATCTGATGTGTTGAGAATTTGTTGTAATTAATTCCTTACATGTGATTTACTATTCAAAAAGAGCATCACTCGCGTGTTACCGAGACCAAACTCGAATGAAAGAATAGCAATACTGTAGCTTGCCATGTGTGTCCTGGGGTACAGCTAAAGAGGTTTGGCGTGACTATCTACCTCATTTCGTAGATAATGTAGCTACAATAGTCACCCAGTCATGAGGCAACAAAGGGTCGTGATAGTTTTGGTGTGAGTTTGCTTATGACCTAAGCACCATATAGAGATGAAAGGCCGATGCAGGAACAACAACATTCATCATCAAATCGTCGATTTGCGTGAGCGAGCATGCTGCATCACATCCTGCTATTCCCAACAGCATGTACTAACTCGCGCGCTAGCACTTTTCCTTTCCTGCCAAAAAGAGGGTCAAGAATCATCTCTCGCTGGTTTGCCCGATGTCATTTTTCACAAATATTCCCAGTTGTCACACGTTACAGAATTTCTCTTCTCATGAGGGTGCATGAAGATGCATGAGGGTGCATGACTTCCGGTCCCCAACATGACGGATAGGCATTTGAACCTTTAAGGCCTGTGGAGTGTTTATGCTTCTGGCTACGGTTTGCATTCGTTTTTTTTTTCTTATTTTGGACTGGTAGTGCATTCTTCCGTCGCCCTGCTACTAAGATTGTGCATGGTGCGACACTGTGAGCTGTGAATTTCGTGTGGAATGCTTTTACATCTGTCAGCGCTTGTATGTAGCGTTAACTGCTTGTTCGGAATGATGGCGGCCGGCTGTTGCTGAATTGACTGTTTTGCCTTTCCGGTTCACGAGTGCATTTTTTAGGAGAATCCTGGGAGTCGTCTCTGGAGCTACGGAGTTCGTGCTTTGTTCGGCGCTTTCGTCGAGTCGCCCTGCGGAAAGAGACCGAGCCGTATGAGATAAAACTCGGGTCAATGAAGTCTTTCTGGTGACTGCCGATTCCATCGAAGATGAACTGTATTTTTCGTGGAGGACTTTTGTGTTGGATTATGGCGGCGGCATTATGCAGTTGGGCTGTGCGGGCTGTTGTCTTGCCGAGACTCCTGTGTTTTCCACATTTCACATGGGGCAGTGAGGAGCATTTTGTGTGATATTCACAGGCACAGGAACGGAGCATAATGGGGACGACCCGTTGCTGTGAAGTTGGAACCGCGACTAATGAACTATCTTCTCATGACCTGGCTAAAATGACCACTGCCTCTTTCTTATGTTTGTGATAGGTTTTCCTAGTATTTTAGCCTCATTCCAAACATTTAGATTACTTATTTTAGCATGTCGTGCTTGTAACGGACTCACTACATAGGCACGACCTCTGGCTTATGAGAGATATTTCGAAAGTCTTCAAAATTATTCAAAGGACACGCCCGTGGATGATGATAAATTGGTCAGGCCACCTTTACTAACAGTTACATTTTCTGGTACCGGTTTTGTGCATGAGGATGCATGAGGGTGGCCGAGGCGGCTAGAACGCCGGACTCTCATTCGGGAGACTCGTGTTCAATCCCTCGGTAAGATGCGGGGAGTTTTTTTTTTGGTCAGGGGCAAACAGAAAATTCTAACCTGCACAGTTCGCGACGACTGTAATTCCCCAGGCTCAAAGACCCCTCTGTCATACACCCCAAGGTACTATGTTGGCAGTAAATGACAGTGATGCATGAGGGTTGTTGAGGGTGCATGAGGGTGTATAAGGGTGCAGAAGGGTGCATACGGGTGGATGGGGGTGCACGAAGGTGCATGAGGCAGGAGAAATGACAGGAAATCGAGGCACTTGTCGGCAGGATGTCACCAGAGTGATGTTATATAAAGGACATCTTACATGACGGTGATACTCCTAAATGTATTGGCTTTGGTAGGTTTCTGTGGCGAAGTGGTTACGAATGCTGCATACCGCGTTCGAAACACAGATGCGGGCGAATTGGAAGCAAACCGCCTTGCTTTGGTTTCCATACAAAGATATGAGAGCTAGTCGATAAGAAAGCAATGGCTTACTACTGACAACACAAACAGTACCAAATAAAAAAAGACTGATGCTGACTGCCACGTCCTGTAAAGGATATGCAATTAATTTTAAAAAAAGTATTGTTGCTAAATATGTCAATATAACATTGCTTCTGGAATACCAAAACAATCCTAGCAACACTCTTCTGGCTCCTTTAAGGCAGGGGTCACCACACTTTTTTCCACAGCGGGCCGGATAACTGATAAAATGACGAGCGCCGGCCGCATACTCATTCTGTACAATACTTGTACCGGACTCCGTAACGAAGGTCTTACGGACGCGGTTCGTAATCCCGTATACCCGCGTTCGAAACACAGCTGTGCACGATTTGGCAGCAGACCGCGTTGCGGTAGTTTTTTACGCAGTGGTATGGGTGTCATTCGTTCAGAAATCAATGGCAAACTACTGAACGTAAACCTGCCAAGACATCAACAACAGCAAAAAATGTTGGCGTTGACTGCAAACGTCCTGTACAGGAAATGAAACTAACTTTAACAATACTTGCAAGCCAGAACGAAAGCTCTGGGAAGAAGACGAAAAACTAAGTTGATCATGGGTGAGTGGCGTGCAATGCACACACACACACACACACACACACACACACACACACACACACACACGCACGCACGCACGCACGCACGCACGCACGCACGCACGCACGCACGCACGCACACACACACACAAAGACAACCAACATATTTATTTATTAAAAATTTTATCAAAGAAGCAACAAGATAACAATCAATATTTAGCTTTGAAAATATCGTCAATGTTTGGTTGCATCCAATCAATATTTAGCTTTCAAGATATTGTCAATGTTTGGTTGCATCCAATCAATATTTAGCTTTCAAGATATCGTCAATGTTTGGTTGCATCCAATCAATATTTAGCTTTCAAGATATCATCAATGTTTGGTTGCATCCAATCAAGATAATTACTTTTATTTTATTTTGCGCTCGCTCACTTTGAACTCAAGCGTAGACCATACACACAAGTTATAGTAATGATGGACTGAATTTTGCCTGTGGGTTAGCTTTCCCTATTAACAATGTCCCTCGCCATCAGTCGAACCAATTCCAACTTCAGAGGGACTTGTAATTAACGTCCCGAAGTCAAGGACGACATGTCAACATTTTAGTTCAGTTTTTCGGTGTAGGGGTTGAACCGCTAACAACGGCAGCAGCACACCGGATGTTTACGAACACGGTTCTTATCCATTCGGTCATGCGGACCTGCGAATTGCTTTCAGTTGTTCATCAATCAATCTCGTTCAATGATTTGACTTCACATATTTCTTTGTTGAAAATGTTTGCTCACAAAAATAATTTGTTCCAAAAACTGATGCCATACCAACGGAAAATTTCTTTAGTTTCGGAAACTCAAAATCAGGTAAGCAGCGGTAAAATTCAACAAGTTTCCCTTCTCTGTGCTTCACTTTTAACAAGTAATTTCCACAACTGTAGTTCAACTGGCAAATCATCATGGGTACAATAAAACGGATTCTGGAACAGAAGAAAGTCACTCTCAATTCTGCCAAGATCTGAAAATCTCTCCAAAAATATGCTTCTTCAAGTCACGAATAATTTAGTTTTTCGGAAAATCAAGGTTGACATCTTTAGCGATTGTAGCGCAAAACTCTTTGAAACAGTGAAAATGAGAAAAGTTTTCTCCTTCCAGATGTGCTTCAAACAATGACAGCTTTCTCCAAAATCCTTTGATGATTCTGTAGAGATCACAGACGAGGTTATTCTTTCCCTGAAGTTTCAAATTCAGTTCCTTCATGTGGGATGTGATGTCGACCACAAATGACAACTTTGACAGCCAGGTAGGATCTGACAGGTGTGGATCAGCTGTATATTTTTCATGTGAGGAAAACATCTATTTCGTTTCGGAGCTTGTAAAAATGAAACAGGACTTTACCGCAGCTGAGCCACCTCACTTATGTGTGATAAGGCACGTCACAGAATTCAGAAACAATTTCTTCAAGAAAAGCCTGGAACTGACGGTGATTGAGTGCATGTCCCCAAATGAAGTTCACAGCAGAAACGACTGGTTTCAGTACACAAGAAATAGCTAAGTCTTTCCCACAGATTGCTTGCTACTGTATGATGCAGTGTATGAACAGAGCGTCCAGAATATGCAACTCTTCCAACTGAGTCCTGATCTGCTCTATCAGACCCTACCTCACTCCAGTCATGTTTTTCCCCCATCAACTGTAACATCTCGAAACTGATTCCACTGAAGGTTATAGTCTTGCAAAACTTTTTGAACTTCCATGAACATATATTTTCCAGTTGTTGTTTCATGCATCTGCAAACGGATGCCAACTCTTCCATTATCTAAAAGTCCAAATTGACACCACAAGTGAACAAGAGAAGTTGTGAATAACTCGAGAGAGCAGTAGATGCATCCAGCGCCAGAGAATACCACAAGTTCCTAGTTTTCTCGCGTGTCTGTAGCACTGTGCTCTCTCCAAGTTCTACTTTTCTTCGCACAAATTAACTTGCCGAAAGGCTGATAGTTCCAAACAAATCGGCTTTCCCAGGACACAAGTCGTTTGCTGCTTCCATCATACACTCTGTGATGAAGCTGCCATCAGCAAAAGGTTTTCCTCGTTCTGCCATCTTATGCACTATTTTGTAACTCTCACGAGTGACAGATTCATTTTCAGCAAACTTTCTCGTGAAGAGATTTGTGTGTGTTTCTAAACTACGTTTCATAGACTCATATTTCTCCGAGCGTAACTTTCCAGACAAGTTTGAATATGTTGATAGATGTTTTATTTCGTAATGACGCCGAAGATTGTACTCTTTCAAAACGGCAACACTTTCACTGAATATTACGCAACTGGTTTTTTGGTCCTTTGTTTCCACACAGAAGTACTTTACTCCCCATTCTTCATTGAAAACGTGGCACTCGGCGTCCACTTTTCTTTTCTTAGTAGCCATAATGAAGGGTGAAGTACATGGGATCTGAAAATGAAAAATTCATTGAATTAGAAACATAAGTTATTGAAACACAAGAAAAGCAGAGGAATATGGGTCAGTGGTGAAGTTACGGCTCACCAAAGGTACATATAGGGTTTATAGGGTACGTTTAGTAATAGAATATATCACAAAATAAGATTTGCAAAATATATAAACAGGGCCGGCCTAAATAAACAACCTAGAGCAGTGTTTTTCAACCGGGGTTCCGCGAGTGGCAGCCATGAGTTCCGCAAAAAACAGACCGACATCGCCTAAATGCAACATTTCTGCCCATCTGGTTTATTACATTAAGTAGGACAGACACTTGGATTATCGCACGGAGTTCCTTCAGCAACGTAACTATTTGGGTAAGGATCTGCTCCAACAGAAAGGTTGAAAAACACTGGCCTAGAGACCAGCTCGATTAACACCTTGACCTAGTAGCCACTACGATTCAAGATCACCGAATTAAAACGGAATATAAAAACGGAATCCCGCTAGGAGGTCGGCAGAGAAGGCGAGCGCTAACAAAAAGACGCCACATCATAGTATCAATAGACTTACCAAGTTGGCCGCACTGAAGCTGTTTGTTGAACATGGCCATCCACACTCAACTAGATAGCTTATCAAACGCACAGGTTTCCCCGTCGACCTAGTAGAGATAATATTATGAACCTGACAGAATAAATACTAGGCGACTTTGGTTATCAGGAGGTCGTGATTTTAAGAGTCGATAACCTATGGAGATGTATTATTGCCAAGTGGTATTTCAGAGGAGGGCTTGTACTAAGAATGCTTCAAAGAGACACACTATGTATGCAGCCCGGAAGAGAAAAGTAGAGGCGAAGAAATATGTGAAATGCTGATCCTGTGACGACACATAGAGGCACCATTACATCTAGCACTGCTGCCAAAGCAGATCCCGACAGCAAAATATCAAAACAGCCTAATTTAGACATTAGGAGAAGACAGTCAAATGAACACCAAGCAGATGTAGCCAAGCAGCCCACCATAAATCTCACAGGAAGATAACCCAACTGAGACTGTTTCCGCGAAACGTATGGTAAAACAAACCAGAGGTAATTAAAACTGCCAGCTTTGCAAGCCGACAATATTATCAACCTTCTGAAAAACGTGATGGGAAGACGCAGCATCGCCCAACTTTGCCAGACGTCGGTGGGAGTAGTCCATACTAAAAAGAACAAAACCGACAAAACTAGTTGCGCTAATGAAAGATCGATCAAGACATCAAGTTACCACATAGCATAGCAGTTGAAGCCACCCGACACCGCAGTATCAAACAATGGATTACCAGGCAAGTCAAAACCCATCTCACCAACGAAGAAATCAGTGAGAAGATGTTGACAGAGAACCCGACCCTCAAGATAACCAGAGCAGAGAGAATTATCAGCAAGAACAGCATGCACTACACAGTTGTCATCGTCACATCGGTGGCCAAAAATATTCCACGTATCATTAAATGGCACCAGAAGGAGCAAGCCCTGGAGCACTATATACCACCACGAGTGCTACAGTGTTCCAAGTGCCAGAAGTTTAGTCTGCCTACTGCAAAAGCGAGGTGGAAGTCTGCAGAAACTTCTATGGACCACACCCATACAGCAAATGCCCGCTGACAAATGACGACGCACACTTAAGCAGGTCCAACGAAAACAGACGACTTGCAAACTTCCTCGACAACCTCTGGGCTAGCTACCTCGGGTGCCCCTGCCTCCAGGACAGCAATGAAACAATGAAAACGCTGTCAAGTCAAACCTGCCACATAAAGAATCAGAAAGCAGTACGAGGCCACCACACGACTCACAAAGACAGACACAGCACAAATGGAGGGCTTACTGAAGGACCTGCAAACGAAGGTAGACAACATGACGCACAGAAACGAGTAACATTAATAACCACAAACAGCAGCTGTACAGCGCATCCTGTCTACTCCATGGACGAAAGTGGTTACGGACGCAGTTCTTAATCCATAATATACCCGCGTTCAAAACACATCTGTGGACGATTTGGCAGCAGACTGCCTTTCGCTGGTTTTTTAAGAAATGGTATAGCCTCCGGTCGTTCAGAAAACAATGGAAAACTACTGAACGCAAACTTGCTAAGAGATCACAACAGCGAAAAATGCTAGTGTTGACTGCGACGTCCTTGTAAAGGATAATGCAACTAACTTAACAGCGCATCCTGGACGAACGGAAACTTGTCCTGTAGAAAACAGAACGGGATGTGGCTCGGTTTGCAGAAATTAAGGCGGAAACCAAACATACTCTGAAGAAAGTCCAAAAAAGATTGAGCACACATGTAACTGCTCAAGGAACAGACCAAGAATGAAAAAGCCCAAATAGACAAGGCGCAAAGAATGTCCCAGGCAGAACACGAACAGAAACAGTGGAAAGAAGTAGACACCAGAGGTCACCGAGCACTCTTAAAATTGTGAGCCATACAAGCTATTCGAACTTCGAAGAGAAACAGAGCATGTATATTTCGACCCTTGGTCTACTAAAACACTTAAAACAAACATTACCAGGACTGTCATCCGCCTGAAACCACAGTTATCTAACACGGACTTATCTCGCACAGAGCCATTTTTATAGCTAACCAAGTAATAAATGCTCAACGACTTGGAATGATGTTTCGTCACTTCTAGACCATATTTCTGACTACACTGAGTCTACACGTACAGGTATTGGCGTATGTGGCTTTGAGGATAGTGAAACGCAGTTTCATAATTTGCTGAGATACCGATCCGAGGGATCGAAATCAACGAAAGGTCTCAAGGCGTAGGCAAGTTTGTTAGTTGCATACCATTTACAGGACTTCACAATTAACCAAGTTTAAGTTCAGGAGTTTGCCATTGCTTTCTGAACGACCGACACTTATACCATTGCTTGAAAATTCAATGCAAGGCGGTCTGATGCCAAATCGCCCGCAGATGTGTTTCGAACGTGGTATGCGGGATAACGAAATGCGTCTGTAACCCCTTCGTTATAGCATCGGCTGGATGAGCGTAATTTACTTCACCGTACTACTTGGAATATTAGGACATTAGCAAAATATAACAGTTGGATCATGAAGTACAAGAAAATAACAAGGCTGAGAATTAACATCTCAAGAATAAGAAAGACGAGGTAGAATAGTTTTCTGGTAAAATATCTGTAAAATACACACAATAATTTATTTAAAAAAAAAATTATACACCCGAAGAAAGAAGTAGGACTATAAATTAAAATTTGTTGTGTCATATTATTTTTACAGGACATCGCTGCCAGCAACAGCATTTTACTGTTGTTGCTGATGTCTTGGCAAGTTTACGTTCAGTAGTTTGCCATTGTTTTCTGAACGACCGGTTCCGATACCAATTCGTTAAAGTTTAGTTTAGTTTAGTCGATGGATCAACATCAAGGCACACGTACGTAACCCATAAGTGCTCCGTTCTCCTCCTACCTCAAACCTGAGTCTGGAGAAACTCAGCTCAGTGCACGAACTCCGTGGCACCGGCGAGGATCCTGGGTAAATTTTTAACTCGAAATTTTTCCCGGGCAGCGCCGTTTAGGCTACTCGTTTTCGATTTCCAACTGCCAAGGGATTTTTTACGTGCGCAACAATACACACGGGCGTCCGATCTCACTACTCAGAGACCAGGGGAAATTTATTACTAGAAGTCCACGTGAAAATAATCCCGGTTCTTACCGGGGCTTGAACCCGGGACCTCCAGCTTTCGAGGCGGACACCATACCTCGAGACCACGCAGCCCCCCCCCCCCTTATTCGTTAAAACTCAGCGCAACGCGGTCTGCTGCCAAATCGCGCGCAGCTGTGTTTCGAACGCTGGTAAGCGGGATTACGAACCGCGTCCATAATGCCTTCGCCACGGAGACCTGCATTGATTTAATAAGAAACAGCAAAGTCAGTTTTTGATTATTGGAGCATCTCAGACAGGTTAATCTTACATACAATTAAAATCAAACCAACAGATATAAATATTATGCAAGTAAATGCACCATCAGGAGCCGTGTGGCACAGTGGTTAGTATGCTTACCTGCCATAACAGTGGTCCGAGTTTAATAAATGTCGCAAACTCACTGTGAATTAACGATCAGATGATACAAATAACAGCGACAGTCTGATTCGCAGCTGCACATTGTTTATTCCTGGAAGCGGTGAGATCAAACGGTACAGCCGTCTTTGAGAGTTCCCCACAAGACAGAAAATTGTAGGTATGTTGTTGTGGCCCGATCGGGAGAATGCGGGAAACACGCTGGCTTGTTTTGGTTGTCGAAACAAGGGAGACAACTTTTGCATTGGTTGAACAAGGGGGAGAGAATAATTCTGAAATAGTTAGTTGCCCTTGAGGACACCTGTGTTGACATCAAAGGAAGTCACTAGAACATTCCAAGTCTGTTTGAAAAACCAAGCTTGTTACAGCGATTGCAAATAAGAGAGTTGGCCTAAGACGGACGGTGTTTTCGCTAGCTCTGTTGGAATTTGAAAAAAAACATCTACCGTGTGCGGGATTAATTAAATTTAATTTACACTTGCCTGTCATGGCAAATTGTAGATGTGATTCAGGAGAAAAGCAGTGTTACATAAGGTACTCCATAGATTGTGTTTAGGTGTAATTAATGTGGGATAGATTTGTGATAGTAGAGTTTAGGACTTTAACGTAGTGAAGTGATAATTAGTTCTGCTAGTTGAGAATAGGGTAGTGAAGTGAGTATTAGCTCTGCTAGTGAGAATAGTGTAGTGGGGTGATATTTGGAGAGATTGAGGATGGGTTGGGAGATAGGGGAAATGTCTAATGGTGGGATCTTCCATTTGGGTGCCTACTGGGGTTCTGTACTCTGTCTATTGGTCTTTCCTTGTCTTAGCCTGATTCGGACCAAGGTGATGAGTTCCTCTGCTCTATTACAGAGTTTACTTCGCTGATAAATATCTGAGCGAGGCCGTAGGCTCACACTCAGCTAGTAGGATCAGTGACTAGTGCTCTCACCAGGTGTGTTATTTGTCTAACAGGTTCCCCGCCAGTTACGAGGAAGCTCTACACTGGTGTTGAGGAAGTTCTACTCCGATGAGGAAGAACACAAGAGGAACAGTCAATGTTTTTTTTTAAGGAAATGAATAATGTCCGAGAAGAAAGTTTGTACAATAGGGTTTACGCTGGGCCCATGATAAGGAGGGTCCACCAGAACATGGCTCAGATGAGCAAAACCATATAACGATTCCTGTGTGATAAGGTTCACCTAGGAATGGGTGATGTTCGTTGATACACCACATATCATATGAACAATAGTGACTAAAAAGGAACATTAAACGTAAGCATTCACATGGAGCTGTAGAGTCCATTGGAATAGTACAAGGGACATTGTATTTGAGACAATATAGGACAATAGATAGGATCAAGTGTATTACCACTAACAGTGATACCTATATTCACAAGTACAAGGATTGAACATTTAAGAACTATAGGGACCTATAGGACGCAGTGTGTAACCGATCCGTGATCAGTGTTAAACTATGGACTGTATCTATTTCGGATGATCATGTAGATGGATTACCAAGTAGCTACAGAAGAAAGTCAGCGTCTGGCAGGAGAAATACATCACTGGGTGAGGTTTTCTTGTGCTGACCTAACGTGCTGTGGTGTGACCTTGCTAGGATGACCTGACTGGGCTACGGATCTTATGGTCCGATTCTACACACATTATAGTACACGACACACATTTTTCGCATACACTTCTCACATACATTAAACTTTTCTTTTAATAAATTAATGGTTATTAATCTTTAGAAGCTAGAGTTGTTGAGTATGTTGCGTTGGGGAAGAATGAGAGGGGGCATGATCCAGTAGTGATAGAGAGAGAGAGAGAAAGAGGTGTCCATAAAATGAGGGAGTGTGGTGGACGGAATCTAGTGGATTCACCAGGATAATTTTTTTCCCTCGCGTTTCCATCCTGTTTCAGGATATTTCGGTCAACACCAGCATCTTTCAGCTGTATGTTGATTCCTAGGCTAGATTTCTCTCATTAGCACGCCACGAATTTCTCCATACTCTCATAAGTCACTTTTGCGATTCGAACCACTGCTAATTCTCGTCGCGTCACGTGACGAGAGTATTCGGGGTTAGCGGAGAAAGCTGCTAACCTCTCGGCCATGGAGCCGGCCAGGATAATGATAAGGGGTTAAAATATAATGTGGGTGTTGATTCCCCTCACACCAGGGACGACACTTATGGTCCGATAGAAACACACGACAATAACCAACAAAGGCAGGATGGTTCTCTCCCGACCAGTACCACTCTGCGGTCAACTAGCCTCAAAAATGAATACAAGACAATTTTAAGAATTTACTGGGAGGGAAAAGCGACGAGGACGGCAACTGACAAACCTACTTCTTATATTGTGGCTTAGTTACAATATGTGAAGGCGGAAAACTGCACACCCCAACCACTGTATCTGTTTTACGACTATCACCAACAACAAACCATAGTGAAGAATGAATACAATAATTTTATGATGAAATGGAAATGTTAAGCTCTCAAAATAGAAACAATCACAAATCACAAGAAGTCAAACTAATATTCAAAGATGTTAATGTAAAAGTAAGTACGAATAGAATGGAAGCTGCAGTTGGTGACTTTGGTATAGAATGAAGAAGCAAAGAGATGAAAAAACTCATAGAATGGACTAAAAATAAATGATATGTTGACATCATACACCTGATTTAAACAACACAAGAGACGATTGCACACATGAAACAGTTCTGAGAAGAATACACTCAATAAAAATAATATATAATTCAATCCAAATAACTGTAAATTGATTTACAGAAAGATTCAGCAATATACTGAAAAGTGGCAAACAATGTGTGGCGCTGATTGTAAAAGCCCATTTAAGTGAAGAAATAAAAGTAAGAATGAAAGAGGAAAAAAAAAAGAGGATAACTAGGTTAAACTTAACAGAGTTATTCGCAGGCTTGTCCATGGGACACATTTTTCAGTCCCATTCCCATCCCATTCCACGGTCATTTTGCCTGTTCCATCCCATGGGATTATTAATTTTAATATTCAAGAGTATTTTATTAAAATAACGTTTAATCTAAATATGACAATTCAGTATCATTCTGGCACTCTCATTTTGTTTCAGAGTCACTCTGCTCATTCACCACATTTTACATTTTCTGCTGATCGACTGTTTCTAATAATTCAGTTAATCCAGGTAATCCCTGAACCATTTCCACAATTTTCATCTTCCATGCAAATCTGATATACGCAGAGTTTGTAACGAGAACTGGTAACATTCGTTTTCGTAACTTACTCAACAACAATCCAGCTGCACTAAATAAGTGCTCTACTGCCGCTGAGGACACTGGTATGGCCAAGACAATTTTCGCACTTGCTGTTAGCAGTGAAACCTTTGTTCATTTTTCCAATAATTTAATGGTTGTGAAGTTGGTTGCCGTAATTTTTGAAACATGGTAACTTCATCCTCAAGGCATTTGTTTCTGGGGTCATCAAACTTAAGTGTTTTGTTTCATGGAGGATCAAAAAATAAGTCAAAATCACTTTTCGGCTTTTGTTCTACAACTCCTGCTACTTCACATGCAGCAGATGATTCAGAAGAAAGATTTAAATCTTTGATGAATGAAATAACAGTTGGAACAACAGACTTAGAAAAAGCGATCCAATCATTGGCCTATTTATTGGTGTCCACATTCCCTTTCTTCTTAGTAACAACTGACTTGACCATGTCTTCTATTTTGGCTTTAATGTCAACTCCAGTAAGGAATGCTGCAGTAACTGCCAAAGAACTGCCGCAATATGGCCAAAGTTTTCTCCAATAATTTGCACAATGTTGGGTAGGACATAATATAATGGAGAACAGTTCGTAAATATGAATGGTTGTGTCTGAGAATTAGGCGCGGTCCAGCCAAGAATACAAAAGGACTCGATCCTAGCGTATCGAGATGACTGGCGATGTGTTAGAAAGGCTAATGGTCATTCTTTCGGGGCCAACTGTGGCTCTATCTCGTAGAGATCATACCCTTGGGCCTGGTATGGCCCAAAACTTGACATGAACTCGTCTTAAACATAACTTTCCGGGTAGAGGCCCTGTCGATACTTTCAGCTCTATTCACTTCCAAAAGAAGGACCCTGGAGATGATAAATATTGGTGAAAGCCTCCAGCTTAAACTTCAGGTACAGTCTACATGGAGACTCCTAATGGTCTCAGCATATCAGTTGGCATAAACAAAATATATACATAATAGTACTATACAGGAGACCTGAGTGAATTGGCCTGACCTGTCAAGAGGTCCTGAATTGGCTAGGTCCCTGCTTGACTAGACCTCCAGCTTGTATAGGTCCTGTTAGTTACCCTAGGAACTCTTTGCATACAAGATTCACTCTCCACTCCCATACCATGCCTTTATTATTACTGGGCACATTCGTTTCCCGGCTTCCCTCTCACTTGCAAACCCTCTCTTTCTCACGACAAAGCTCTTGTGGTGTTGTGTGCGTAATTATGTGTGTTTCCCCCTTAACTAATATTATAGTAGTGGGTCTGTATGGAACGAAGTGTAGTTCCCTATCCCTAGCAAGAATAGGAAAGAAGATACTACCCCTTCCCGCCGCTGCTCTCGTCTGAGCTGTCGCCGCAATGCACCGGCAGTGCCTCACATAACACGTAGATCTAGAAGAGTTCAGGTTCTCTCAGTGAGAAACAGAGGTCCATTTATATCTCTGACATAATCTTATCGACCAGTAATTATTCAATCCACCTGGCCACCCTATCTGCCAATGATGAAAGCGATAGCACAGTGGATACCCTCTTCCGGCTCAAGAAGATAGAACATAGATGGGTGGAACCCGTCCCCACGGAGCCCTCCCCTCCTTCCGGCATACCGTATATATGAGTAGTATACAATGCACGTTTCGGGTCGAATTTGCCGGAGCCTCCGGCAATTGACCTTGACCTCGGCTGATTTTCACTCCCCCTCGGTCATGAAGTTGGGTAAGGGGTAAGGGGTGGTATGTAGGGGTAATATTTAACTTTTATATTTTGGGTTGTATAGTAAAAAGGTGTGTACCACATAATCAACATGAAGCACCCTTTTGCAGTGGTCAACAAGAAAAATCATTCATACCACTAAAAAACCAAAGAGTTCGTTTTCATAACTTTTATTTTTCATCAAATTTCCAATAGTGTGTAGCAGAGTCAACAAAATATTTTTCATTGACATCACATACGTGTATTTTCATTGACAAAGTACATTCATTTTTATTGGTCGTAACAAATGTGACATTGAGTCTTTTATATAGACATTTCACACATATGACCACTTTAATAGAACATATAGACACCAAACAGTAGAAAACATATATACATAAGTACACTAGGACGGGCTATATGTCTAGGGGTGATGTAGTGACCTTGTCTTTGTGAACTTGACGTTTTATGTAGAAATAGGATAGCGAGTTTCTGTGTTGTGTGTATGTGTAGATAGACGTGTCTTGTGTTTTGAAACCTACATTTGTCCCTCCAGTCGCTGTCTGTGTGTCAAGTACATCTAAAAATGTTTGTCTGTCTAGGTGTGTGTTGTGGTGTTTGGTGAGGCCCTTTGTGCTTGTTTTATTGTAGTCTCCGAAACAATGGTATGTTTTACTACATAAGGATACCATTCCATCCCCTTCGTATTCTAACTTGAAAAGACCAGGGGTTCTCTTTTCATAAGCTTTGATAGTCTGGCAAGCCTTACAGGTATCAGTACTAACTATATGTTCAGAGCAGACTTCAGCCGGGAACCACTGATTATAAACTCTATCATACTCTGCTCTAAGGTGTGGTCTAACTGCTTCCGCTAGGTTAGGTGTGCTAAGCACTAAGTAAAGAGAGTCAGTGTCCATTTCGCATAATTGGAAATCCTCCCTGTCTATAAATACGTCGAGAAAGTCGTAGTAGAAAGCCAACATTCTTAATTTGGCATATTGATAACGAAAAGAACCCTATCTGTAGAGGGGAGATCCCAGACTGTTGTCTTTTTCCCTTTTACTACTTCAAATATGTCGTCGGTCAGGGGTGTCATCTTCTTAAATAAGGGATTATTTATTAACTTGGTTGTGTCTTCACCCTTACAATAGGAAACATTGGTGTGTTTGGCCTTATTGGTTAGAGTTTTGCCGTATGCGGCATTCCCCAATAATTTCATGGTTTCTGCCTTAACGGTAGAGGTTGTATTACTGTCACCTTCTCTTCTGGCATCAGACACCATATCACCAAATTCTTGGAAGCAGCTAACTGGCTTATATTCAATGATTTGGTACACATGGGTGACCTCTAGCCCATGTTCCAGATACCATTTTAATAATGGTGTGGTCCAACATGAGCTTTTCTCCGATATAGCTACCTATAAGTGTCCGTCTGGCACTTGACAGCAGTTTATGTGACTGGGCGTACTGCCTCATAAGGTCACCAATATCCTCTCTGCCCACTTCAATATTTTTGAATATTGGTGTCATCTCTGAGAATCGCGCTTTGTATTTGTCTGGCACGTGGATATCACACTCTATCAACCCAAACAAACTCTCAGCTCTTACAGCCTTTAGAATCCTTTCTTTGTTAATGGTCTTTTTATTATGCCATGGTTTGACATATGGGAATCTGCCCTTGACAAAACCCTTAACGTCACTATTGGTCTTTTTAAGGTTCCGCCACTCACATTCCCACATTTCTACTACTTTAACTTTCACCTCGTTAACCAAGTAGTCGTGAATGTCACAGGTGTTGTCATATAGTTCTGTCAGAGGTATCTTATTTACTGGATTTATGTCAATACCACGAGTCAGGGGACAGTCTGGGTGACCGTGGAATAGACATCCGTGAAACTGATACACGGTTGTATTCACCCTATCCCAACCATCTACTCTAATATGACGCGGACCCAGCGCCATCTCCCGCCCATTGAATTGTGTCCTCAACTCTATATTCTCACTATGCTCTATCCACGCTAGCCACTCTCTGCACTGAACAGTGTAAAATCTACCCTTATGAGTCTTGAACTCATCTTCTGCCTTTCGAATGACAGGAAAACCCGTGGGCATCTTTTGCATTAGAGCCCACAGGTAGAGAGCGTTAGCGTCATACCCTTTCAAACTCTTAACAAGCTTACCCCCTCTGATGCGTGTCTGACCTATCTCATGGTACCTATGAAAGATTATGGACGGCCCTCCTACAATATTGTCTCTAAGTGTTTTGTGCAGGTCTTTCTCGTTCTCAGAACATAGTGAAAACACTACGTTTTTGGGCAGAGTCCTAAAAAGATATTTTAAGGTTACTCCAGGGACGGAAATGGCATCCTTAAACATGTCTACACCTAAATCTTTGTAGAAGGTAACCTGTTTATCTAATGCCTTAATAAAAGGCTGTAACATCTTTGTTATTATACCACACTAGAAAGTCTTCTAATGTGGCCATCTTATTTTCTACCCACACTTTCTGACACACTTGATACTCTGCCTCAGTAATATTACAATTTCTTAGTTTTGAAAAGAATGCCTCGTGTGGGGGTAACTGTGTTTCTTTTAGTTTTTCAAGGTTAGTTATAAACTCATAAGGGAAATTTCCCTTAGTTTCTTTAATTTTGTAAGCGGCTAGATACTTTGAGTAGTTGAAACCTGGTGCTAAATAGTTACTGATATCTAGAAACTTCAATTGATCTGTGGCAATACACATAAAATTATTGTTTCTCTTGACAACAAAATTACACGACACGTCCTCTGATTTTATGAAATAAGAAAATAAGTATGGCTTAATGAGGTTCATATCGTACTTTCAAGAGTTGAACCCTAGGACCGGTAACACTTTCAAGTACGCATCGAACCTGTCAATTAAAGTGTTTTCATTTATCGCCTCTAGTGCAGTGTACACATCTTCGAACTTAGCATGCAGTTCTGAATACGCCGCATCAGCGATTCGGGTCAAATGATCAAGCATCCTATTCACCAGATCTTGAGGATCACCCGCTGTGATGAAGCAGACCGGGGCCTCGAACCCAGGTACGTTGGAGGCGACTGAGCACGACATGGGAACATGTTTTGCTAAAAATGTTGTTGAATTACTATCACTAGGAAGATTTGAAGCCTCAAAGAAGCATTCAAAATCGTATGTAGCCCTGTACGGGTAAACATACTTAGGATCGACTGGGATGCCTTGGTCAGCAATTAGTTCCCAGACGGTTTCAGGTGGACTGTAAACCCCTCCTTTAAAATGCTCTACAGTTTTACCTCCGTTGCAACTGTTTTCATGACGTTCCATATGTCTATACTCCTTCCACAACTTCCCACATTTTGGGCAACTAAAAGCGTGAGCTGCTTTGTCAATATCTACAATATGCATGAAATGCTCTTTAAAAAACAACAGTCTTAACGTTTCATCATATGTTCCACTACCTCTAAGCTTTGGTACAAGTGAATGGTTATCATCGTACTCAAAAATATCTACATTGAGAGCAAAACATTCTTCTAAGGTGGGGACATCAAGAAGCTTAACACCTGGAAAATTAGTTAGGGACTCTATGTTCTGATACTCTTTCCACTTATTAGCATACTCTTTTGTCTGTTTCCTAAGATCTTTTGGTGGTGATCCTTTGTGTACGGCTAGAGCTCTAAAAAAACAAAGATTATCAGTGTATGGCTTAGACCTAGAGTCATATTGTAATATATTGATGGCTTGGTTGTGGGTAATGTATTCGGGAATATCAGTCAGGCAGCAACCAATAGGAAATTCAGGAATGTGAAAAAGGTAAAACGACGTAGCAGCTACTGTCTCTACACTGTATTTGGTGTCTGGTCGTTGCTGCATAGCATATGTAAGGATATCATGTTGATGAACTGTCTTGATGAAGTCGTCAAAGTCATGTCTGTTATTAATTAAAGCTGGAAATTCTAAAACGGGAGCATTGTTAGATGAAGCGTGATAGAATCTAAGGTCCTGTGTTTCTCTATGTCTCAGAATTAAATGGTGGGAATAATTGATCTTGAATCGGTTTGTCTGAGTATTAAAGACCTTGTATAGGGTATCTGTCCAGTCGATAGGGTGCTGTGTCTGTGGGCTAATGTAGTATGTGTAGACTGACATGTGTTTACCACACTTGTGATGTGTCCTAATACTATCCCAGTTTTCCCTATAGGTGGGTTGGATTTCATCAGGGAGGTTGTCTGGTGTTTCTGTTTCAACTTGTCCAAGTTTCTGTTTTTTAGGTGTATGTGTGTCTGTGGGAGCTTTCCTTTTACGTTCTGTGCTGTTTGATGCAGTAGTATTTGGTATTGTAGTGTCCATGTTTGTTGTTGATTGTGTGGTGTCCATTGAGGGTGTAGTGTCCATTGATGATGTCTGGTGATGCTTTTTAATGTGGGACTTTAGATCATCTTTTCTTTTGTATGAGTTATAACATATGTGGCACTTGTGAGTTGTGGTGTTGTGTATGGTGTTAATGTGACGTGTGAGATTGCGCTGTTCAGTGAAAGCTTTGTCACATGTAGGACACAGAAAGACATTCTGAGTAGTGGCCATAGTGATAGACAGAACTGTGATGATGAGTCAAGTTTCCGGTGATAAGCTCTTGTGTATCCAAATTTTTCCAAATTACAGATCTTGGTAGTAGACAGTGTTATTCAGCAAAATAGACTTTTAATTTCCGGTATTGGTAATATGAAGCAATAGTTTCGGGTAGTTGATATGGTGATATTAAGATCTTGTGTAGTTGGTAGCTTTTCCAGTTAGTATAGTCAATATTTTTTCCTGTGTTGGCTTTGATGATAGTAAGACTTTGTGTGGATCCAATAGATAACGTCTTGATAGTGAAAATTAGTTTGTAGGTTCCTATCGTTCCACACCTGTATAAAGCTCGAGTAAGCACTGGGCAGCAAACAGCTGTGGAGAATAACAAAAATCTGTTTTATATTTTTCGCCACCATATGACATATCTACAGAAAATATTTTATAAGACATACCAAAAGGAAGATATGGCAACTGAGTCACATAACACTTAGTATTATATTTTCATTTTCTCTGTTTTCTTCACATCCCGTCCTTATGTAGTTGATGGTGAAGACAAACAATGACCTTTTTTTAATTTCTTTTTTATATTTTTTTATTTTTTTTATTTTATTTATTTATTTATTTATTTTTGTTTGTTTGTTTGTAATTCTATTCTCTGTGTTATTTTATATTGGATGACACAACTGTGGTATACTAATGAACATTGCTGAATATGACCACCAAGGAACAGTATTTAGGATTGAAAATATTTAGTGATGTTTAATATGAATAACGTTGAAGGCATACCAGTGGTAGACAGTTCCCTTCCTTTCCTTGTACGTAATAGCCTCGAGATTGTACTTCCTTGTATGTAATGGCTTCGATCTGTCAGCAACTTTTCAACCTGGTGAAAGGATAAATACTATAGATATAACAAAGTAAAATAAGATAGGGATTCTTGAAACAACTAATGGAAACAAAGATAATCCTGGCTAATATGAAGATAATCACAGAAAACTCAGAATATTATATAAGAGGTCAAAGAAACTCTCAGTGCTTAGAAATTAAAAAAACAACGCAACAGTAAAATACGAAACTAATAGCAAAAGAATTCAACCACTTACTAATCAAAGATCAGCAGAAGGCTACCTAAAGACAACAGATGGATAAAATAATAGAATAGCTTTTACACGTATGATCAGAATATTGAAAAACCTTTATGAAGTTAACAGAGAAGAATATAATAAGGAAGGGCCACCGTTTTGAATGTGGAGGCTCTAACCATATGAAAGCTACCAAAAGCCCGGTTCAGACAGCATCATAGCATAAATGCTTAATACTTTAGAACTGATGATCTACAAACGGCTGGAAAAGACCTTAGACATGTAAAAACATATAATGAAAACTACAAGATACCATAAAAATTGATAATGAAGTAGACCAATTTCAGCCTATTGAGAGAGGTGTGAGATGGGTATGTGTAATGTCGCCTTGTACAATGAAACTGTTTTCAGAAATATAGAAGACATGAAAGGAAACAATAACAGCTAGGCAGATGACACAGTCTGATTACAGACAATGAAGAGGACCTGCAACATTTAGTAGACCCAAGCAGTCAATAACTAGGGGTGGAACTGAATAGTAAGAAGACACATATTATAGCCCTTACTGGAAAATAAGTACCTTACACAATGTAACAATTGAATTTAATATCTGTTGAAGCAAAACATCCTTCTTCGTTGAATGCGAAAATGAGAAATAGACTTGGCCTTCGTTTCGTCACTGGTTTTGATACTGTCTGCGTGAGAGAGGTGTATATCTGAAATGAACAACATCAATCAACCAATCAGAGAACAGATAACATCAAATCACAAAGGGTATATCCCTGTAGTGGTCTCAGGGACATTTTGAATCAACCAATCAGAGAACAGATAACACCAAATCACAAAGGGTATATCCCCTGTAGTGGTCTGAGGGACATTTTGAATCAACCAATCAGAGAACAGATAACATCAAATCATAAAGGGTATATCCCCTGTAGTGGTCTGCCTGATATTTTGAATCAACCAATCAGAGAACAGATAACATCAAATCATAAAGGATATATCCCCTGTAGTGGTCTGAGGGACATTTTGAATCAACCAATCAGAGAACAGATAACATCAAATCATAAAGGGTATATCCCCTGTAGTGGTCTGCCTGATATTTTGAATCAACCAATCAGAGAACAGATAACATCAAATCATAAAGGATATATCCCCTGTAGTGGTCTGAGTGACATTTTGAATTAACAGAAAACAGATAAGAAATTAACACAAATGTTCTTTCCGAGATGTAGGTCATGTGACCGGAAGCCCACTTTGGTCATTTATGTCCAGATGTATGTTTCCAACCCGAACCACCTTTGACCTGGTGTAACCCATTTTAATTATGACCAAGACTGTTACACAGACCGATGAAGAGTCATACATCTCTAACACATCGTCAATGATATGATTATATTTAACCCATATAGACATCACTAACCACCATTAAAATACACCATTGGTTACAATAGTTATATATCGAAAAGGTCCCAAGTCGACTTCTGATGTATTAACTTCTACCACATGGCACTATTTCACTTTACATAGTAAACTATTTTAGTAAAGATTTGTTTTAAATGAAACCAGAAGTATTCTAATGTGTGAACTTTGAAAATTAATTGTCTTGTTGCGAGAAGTCTATACAAGAAAATATTCCTGGTTGATCCTGAAATCTAAATGTGTACACACATACCTTACTACTACCATTCAGTAGCATGTCCTTTGCAGAATCTCGTGCCCATAAAAACCCATTCAAAAAAAAAAAAAAAAAAAGAAGAAGAAGAAGCTTGATCACAAACAAGATGTCCATTACAACCAACTGGAGATCATCTTTATTAGGCCTCTTCCAAGACATACACCATTATTGTTCTCTCCAAACTTTCATGACGTTTCAAGTGACCAAATATACCAATTTTCTTTGCTTGTCTTTAAAAAACCATCTTCAATATTCTTGAAGTAAAGTAAGATATTCTTAGAACCCCTCTATTACATTTTATATTCAAGTGCCTTTATGACGTGTTTAGTGTCTCACAGGCGTAAGTTGAATACTCTTAAAAACATAATTGTCTGTAGTTCTATCTGTCCCACTCTATTAAGTTGTCTTTGAAGAGCACCTGCCAGTCGTTTTAATTTCTTTCATTGTGTCACTGTTGGTAATCAAGATATTCGAAAGTTTCCACCACCTGTTTGTTATGGGGTTCTTGGCTTTGCCGAAAGCACATTACTTTCCTTCTGGACAGTGACTATTTTAAGCTGTGACCATACTGATGATCTATCGGTCCAGACCAACAACAATATGTTGTTACACTTCATCCACATGCTTCCATGGCTTCACATAACCCTGATTCAGGTACGCCACCCAAAAGTGCTCCATAGAAGAAAGAAGGATACCCTGTAATCGGGACTACCATACACAAGTACATTTTAGGCCAATCTCTCAGAATATCACACACAATCAGTCATACACACTCTCATTGTGAGTTCTTTATAGGCTGTCTGATCATTGTGCTAACATTAGAGGTCTTAGAGTGACCAACAACAACAACAACAACAACAACAACAACAACAACACAGGCGGACACGCAGTCATATATACCAGTATACCCACATAGAGAAACCCACCGACAAATAAGCAGATACACACAGTCAGACATATAGACAGCCAGACATATAGATAGACTCACAGACAGATAGATGGACACGCAGTCATAGACACCAGTATATCCATATTGAGAAACCCACCGACAAATAACCAGATACAGACAACCAGACATACAGACAGATAAAAAGACAGCCAGACATATAGATAGACACACAGACAGATAGATGGACACTCAGTCATAGACACCAGTATAGCCATATAGAGAAACCCACCGACAAATAACCAGATACAGACAACCAGACATACACACATGAACACAAATAGAATCAGACATATAGATAGACACACAGACAGATAGATGGACACGCAGTCATAGACACCAGTATATCCATATAGAGAAACCCACAGACAAATAACCAGATACAGACAACCAGACAGATAAAAAGACAGCCAGACATATAGATAGACACACAGACAGATAGATGGACACTCAGTCATAGACACCAGTATAGCCATATAGAGAAACCCACCGACAAATAACCAGATACAGACAACCAGACAGATAAAAAGACACGTTTTTAGTCATACGCGCAAACACTGATACAAACCATTAACAGATAAATGAAACAACAAACACACGGCCCGAAGTGTCCCCTCACATTACCTTCTTACTTTTCAATCTTTGTGCTAAGAATATGGTGAATTTTAGATTTATTCTGATGACATTCTGATTATCATGTGGTTACACCTCTATTCACCCCTCATGTCACTAAGCGGTCATGTTCTACCATTTCACTCGATCACTAGAGTCGTGGATCTGGTCTCGACCATACCAACCCATCCAGGTATTTACTTCTCGGTCTGTTCCTCTCGATCTTGCCAGTTGTTACCCTGTTTATTTCTCATAAAATACCCAACAAATTTTGTCTACCTTTTATTTCTATAATCTATTTACGATTTTCATTTTGTTTCTTGTAGATTATTTTCTGCCCGTGGTATCTTTTCTCCACCTTTCCATCAGATGTTTTTCTGCCTGGTCCATACAGCGATACAAAAGTATGAAGCAATTCAACCCTTTCTTTTTCTAATTGCTATCTTTTTGGTCAGTTTCGTCTTGCTAAAGGCTACATTCGCCGTGGCGATTCTTGTAAGCTCTTCAAACCATTGCCCCTCAGAACTGTTCCGAGATAATTGTACTTGTTTTCCTATTTACTTGTGGTGTTTTCCTAATAATCTGTGTCTTTTTAATGCTAATCCTAGTTGTTCACGTCTATTAATTGTTGCAGGTTCTGTTCCTTGTCTACAATCAAGACTGTCTATCTATTGATGTCCCGCAATAATCTTTTCATATAATTCTGGTATACAGGGGAAAAACATTACACACCCCTTTTAGTTGGGTGACTATTTCATTATCAATCCACATGACAGATCCAATATGTTTTTTCTTCCCCACCAATTTGTAGATTTTCAACATAGTTAATTTGCCGTACACAGCCTTATCAACGTGATAACATTCACATGTGTGGTAAAAGCCTTGTGTAGATGACTTTTGTGCTACATTCCTTTGAAAAGGCGTAACAAGTAAAAACGAAAAGAGAGCAAGTGAAACCAGACCTTGTGATGCGTGAGCCCGCCTTTCCCTGTGCTCGCGTGGGCTCGTGCCTTGGGGAATTTATATGAGAAACCAGACAGGTCACAAATACAATTCGGAAGATACCATGATACAGTTTTGGGGGATAGATAATGCAACAGATCTATAATTGTTGGACATTGTAATAATATGGAGTGCTCTATCAAGAAAATATTAATAATGGTATCAAAAGAAAGTAAATGTTTTACAGGACAGCGCTGTCAACAGCTTTCAGCTGATTTCTAGACAAGCTTACACTCAGTAGTTTGCCATTGAACGATCGGCTCACATCATAAGTATGAACCAGTGCTGATTCTCACAGTGAGCACGTTACTTACGAAGAAAAGTGTAACCGGGGATACCAACAGTGGTGACACCAAATGTGACATAGAAACATTCTTAACCAAGTGGATAAATTATCTAGGGGTAATTATCAGATGGATGATATACAAGAGCTTAATGTACAGGACAAACAAAATTTTAGAAAATGAAAAAGTAAGAGAGTGGTAAATAGTTTTGGTGTGTGGGAGTGAATGTTGTAACCAAAAAAAAAAAAAAAATTAGAAGCAGCTGGTTTGTAAGGTGAATTTCCTGTCTAAAAACTAGAAAAGAAACAACTTTCTTCGATCATGTAAGAGCCGCATGAACATCGTGACAACTGTTATCTCAGTAACATACCAATTAGAAATTATGGTAGTTTTATGTCAACAAAGTCGCTTTCAGAACACCAAAGACAGAGTCATGAAGGCCTACAACATTTGATGATGATAGTGTCAGCCAAGTTGGTTTCAGAACACCAAAGACAGCAGTATGAAGGCCTACAACACGGACCTTGATGATGATAGTGTCAGCCAAGTTGATTTCAGAACACCAAAGACAGCGTCATGAAGGCCTACATCCTTTGATGATGATAGTGTCAGCCAAGTTGATTTCAGAACACCAAAGACAGCAGTATGAAGGCCTACAACACGGAACTTGATGATGATAGTGTCAGCCAAGTTGATTTCAGAACACCAAAGACAGCGTCATGAAGGCCTACATCATTTGATGATGATAGTGTCAGCCAAGTTGATTTCAGAACACCAAAGACAGCAGTATGAAGGCCTACAACATTTGATGATGATAGTGTCAGCCAAGTTGGTTTCAGAACACCAAAGACAGCTATGTGTTGTGTGGTGCGAAAGAAATAAAGAAGTATGGGTTTTGTACAGACCGAAACGAAAAAAAATATAACCATTCGTTCACTCAGAACATGGCGAAATTTAGATTTATTCTGATGATATCAAAATTAAATCTAATTATCGTGTTAGTAAAACACTTACAAGGCGAGCCTCAGTGTTCGTCTGGGCTGGCGAATAACCACACTGCAGTGTGACCCGTATTTTGTTAACGTGCGCGGTCATCCGAGAAAACTTGCCAACCCGTCTTCTGGACAAAATTCGCAACGGAACTAAATTAGCCACAAATGTGCAACACGCTGAGTTTATAATATCAATATCTCTTGATATATTTCGTAAAACACCATCAAACTTGGTTTTTTTTAAATAAACGACATCATAAGCTTTCATTTGATTATAAGTTTTATTACTTTGACCTATCAAAAAGTTATTTTATTACACATTTAAGGCGTCATACGACGCGTGCCTGTTCCGAGTTTGCATACATAAATAATTTTTTTAAATATATAAGAATGGTTTATTATGCTATATTGCTTTTTAAAATACTTAAAACTTGGTATTATTAAATATTACACGGTTCCTTTTTCTGATATTTGAATAATTTTGTCTAAATCTGACTTTTTCGGAAGCGGGCATAGCACAGTTGTACCTATAAATTATGTTACTTTTTATACAACTGAAAACCATACTTTATTGGTGCTTAAACATAATAGCGGAGTAATTATTTGTCTAATATGTTTATAAATGTCTGTTCTAGAAATATGTTTTGCCTATCGCTGTAATTCTTATTTTTATCATCTCCGACAGTCACACTTGCAAGGTTGCTGTTGTATCTTTGCTTTGTAAGACCAGTGTTATCAGAAGTAATAGCTTAGTTGATAGCGCACTTGGCTTGTGTTCGGGTGGCAGTGGTTCGATCCTCAAAGTGTAATATTTTTTTTTTTTTTTTTTTTTTTTATAATTCGTTCGCACGCTTTAAACCGCTGTTCATCAATATACCATTGTCTACTATTTTTCTTTTTGGTATCTCTTTCGCTTACGCCCACAGATAAGAAGATAGACACTTTGTAACGCCGAAAAAAGAATACATTATGTTTCATGTCGGTAACCGCTCTGGGTCTATCATTATCATGTGTCGCTTCTTCTTTCGTTCGCTTGAAATGTGTCTATGATTGTGATATTGTCTCTTGTATAAATTTAACGTTGTCGATAAGACTTCTCACTCAAGTTTGTAACGAAAAGACATAACACTACCAGCTTAGTTATTAATTTTAAATAAATTAGATTTTTGTGTAGGGCAGTAATTCTTCAGTCATCGTGTGCCATGTCGGTGGGCGGGACCAAACGTGGTACATTTTACCCTGTTGATAAGTTTAATAAAACAGAGTACAACAGACAAATCTGTCAATAATTGAGTTGATTAAATCGTTTCTTACGGGAACCCACACAACTTCCTTGGGGTTGAGTGAAAACCAGATAATTGAGGTTGTAAAAAGTGATACATTTTTCGGGTTGGTGGAGTGTGATATAGAGACCCTGACTGCTTTTACAAGAGACCTTTGTCGAAATGCCCCCCTATTTTTTAAGAACACAGAAGTGTCGAGGGACGATATTGGCGTATTTATGAAGTATTTATGAGTACCTCACGACGGACATTGATTGGTAGTTATTTCGGGAAGAAAATATTATTAACCACCCCTCTTTTAAAGTGGTATCTAGCCCATGGGTTGGTGGTTACACCAGACAATAGAGTATCGACCGGTTAGTTGTTTTAAACAATTTGGGGAAACAGTCTATAATGCCGTCGCCGAGGGGATAAAAATCCAGCTGAGAGTATTACGGCAGAATCAATGAAATTGTTAGATAATGCCGCTATATGTTTTCTACTGTTTGGTGTCTATATGTTCTATTAAAGTGGTCATATGTGTGAAATGTCTATATAAAAGACTCAATGTCACATTTGTTACGACCAATAAAAATGAATGTACTTTGTCAATGAAAATACACGTATGTGATGTCAATGAAAAATATTTTGTTGACTCTGCTACACACTATTGGAAATTTGATGAAAAATAAAAGTTATGAAAACGAACTCTTTGGTTTTTTAGTGGTATGAATGATTTTTCTTGTTGACCACTGCAAAAGGGTGCTTCATGTTGATTATGTGGTACACACCTTTTTACTATACAACCCAAAATATAAAAGTTAAATATTACCCCTACATACCACCCCTTACCCCTTACCCAACTTCATGACCGAGGGGGAGTGAAAATCAGCCGAGGTCAAGGTCAATTGCCGGAGGCTCCGGCAAATTCGACCCGAAACGTGCATTGTATACTACTTATATGTCGTGTTTATATTCAAATTAAAGACAACACTAGGCAGCGTTCAGGCCGTAGGAAGAAAGATAGCACCCGTCCATCTGCTGCCAAGAACAAGCGACATCATCTGGGGAAATATATTGCTCAGATTCGTTCCCATGCCATGCCAAGAACAAGACGCTTAGCTAGATTGGCCAACGGTCAACCCACTCCCAATATGGCATGACTGGCTTTTCGCCACTTCGTCTCACCAGTCGAGACAACATAGATTTATAGGCCAAGGTCTGGCAGGACTAATTAAAACCCAAGCTCACCTTTCTTACACCAGCAGGATGCTGCACTTCTGTCCCAATCTTTAAATTGTTAAATTGACATGATGCAGATACCAAACGGTAGGTGTTGAAACGGACATGAATTGCCCAAGAAGTTGCACTGGTGCGTATTTGGTGCAAGGCGCCCTATCGGGTTTTCCCGAAGAAAAGTCGGGCTTCTAATAGTTCTATTAAGAAGATCGGGTTGTTAAAGTAACCAAGAGAACTATCCTCCATGGAGATTGAGCGAATAAGAGAACTGATGGTTCCCGAAAGCTGTTTCCCACTGTTTATCCAAACCAAAAGAAGGCATGAGGACATGGGCCACTGGCGTTTTGTTACATTGCTGAAAGTTTCTTCGTCAATATCAACAATTCTTTGTACAACTGATAGTCTAGGAGGAAGTATAACAGCAAAATTAAATGAGATGTAGTACCATCAATTTCTAGTTTGTCAAAAAAAGTTTTGAATTTTTCATGTATGTACAGCATTCCTTTAATCTGAACAATATTCGGAATGTGGTTTAAGAATTCTTCATCATCTTCATTAAAGTAATGCGAGTAATGTTTTTTAAATGGACATTGACACATTGGTAATATGATTGCATGCGCGCATTTATTAATTTATTCTGTGTCCCACCAGGAGATAAAGAAATGATACAAGTATATAAAGAAAAGAAAGGATAAAAGGCTATAAAAAGGTTAAAAAAAAGTTGCTATGACATGGCTACTGTCCCATGGGAAATGGGTTTGCTGTCCCGTCCCACCATCCCATGGGACGTTTCCCGTAGGATTCCCATGGGAATCCCATTCCCATGGACAAGCCTGGCTATTCGAAGATCATATAAAGAACATTGAAAAATATTACAGAAATGATTGTGAGAAATAGATACAATGGAGTATCTAAAATACAAAGCATTTATAAACAATGGGAAATGTTGCAAATCTCCATTCATTAAACAAACAGAGAGAATCACAGGAACGAAGCCAAAAGACTAAGAAGAAATGGATCGTTTATGAAATCTCAAATTTGATTGGGCATAAGAGAACTAAATAAGAATGACAAAAAAAGATATGTTAATATAAATAAAGAAAAAAAATATATGCACGTATAATCTAACTAAAATAAAATTGGTTAATTGAACAACGCAAAAAAAATAAAAATAAAATTATATTCATCATCATCATCCGGTGCCTTGCCGGCTGGAGTGGGCGATCATACCTCTCCACAAATTACGATCTCCAACATCATGGATCAATACGTGTGCTGACTCACTTCCGTGTCATGACACAAAACTGTCATGAATCTTCTCACGCTGTCTTCCTCGATCTCTCAAGTACAGCGACTTATTGCACAAATCGTTCTTAATTCGATATAAATGCAGTGTTTGCTTGTTCTATTAGGCCCTTTATCTCAGTGATGCATCTTCTATCTGATGTTATCCATGAGCCTAGATATATGAATGTCTGTATTTGCCTAAAAATAACGCCATGTACGTTAATTGCACATTTAGGCACAATCGTTTTCTTTAATATCACCATGACGTCTGTGTTTCTGTTAATCAAACTAAGGTCCATTCTTTCACTTTCTACAACTACTATATATATCATTGCCTGTAGATAATTCTGCCTTGTTGCTATTAAGACGTTGTCGTTAGAATAACATAATTATATTACAACACCTAAAACAATACACAGATTCATCAGTGATGTGACAGGCACGCAAACAAAATTTAAATAAGAATATTTGAAATCACAGACATCATCATCATCATCATCATCATCATCATCATCATCATCATCATCATCATCATCATCATCATCATCATCATCATCATCATCATCATCATCATCATCATCATCCACTTCTGCCGTCAAGCGTCGCGGGGAGAAAAAATTTGCACACCAGCGCCCGACTGGCGGCACTGGATAGTGTCATTCCGTGTGATTGTACAATATTGTTGATGTCGTCAATCCATTTTCTTCTTGGGCGTTCTCTTGGTCTCGCCGCAGATGATCTTTGATGTAGGGCCAGTGATGGTAGTTGATGGTGGTGCATTCTAACGACACGGCGAAATCACTTGATCTTCTGTCTTTCAATAAATGTGGCACATGGTGTTGATCCTACTGTCTGTCTAATAACAGTATTTCTTACTCGGTCTCGGATTATTAAGTTGGCAGCTCTCCTCAGGCACCTCATCTCACAGGTGTTGATTTTGCAAACGTGTGATTTGGATAAAGTCCAAAGACATGAAGTATATTAATGGCAGAAGGTAACAATAGGTAGAAGGTAATATAATAACGATATGAAATGAATAAGAGAATTATATGATGACGACAGAGCAGATGAAACATAAAAATGTTACTTAGAAAGACTGCTAATACTAATATAAGGCGTCACTGATGCTAACAAACAAATGAAGAAAGAAACGGCGGTTCAGCCTGATGAAATCACAGAACAGGAATTAGAGGTAACAGAGGAGTTTGGAATACCATTTGATGATATCTTATTATATGATGACATCTCTATTTATATATAGCCTTACCAAATGACCATGATCAATTGAATGTGGATAATTACAATCACATAAGTTATGTCACCAAAATTTTACCCACAATTATAACAACAACACGAAGGGCAATTAAAACGGAAATTAGCGAACATAAACACGCTTGCGACACGGAAAGACTTATATTTGTGCTTCATAGACTAAACTAAAGCAGTGGGTAAACTAAACCTTGATGAAATGACTACAGTTCTGCGGGATACTAAAACGGAAGGGAAAAGACTCAGAATAATAACATACAATGTTAAATGGAAACAAGTCTGCACTGAATTATTTTGTTTTCTTGTTGACATTCCGCTGAGTACCTCTAAAAACACGATAGCTCAATTTAAAGAAGAAATATATCAGCAAGAAGACGCATAAAATGATGGCCACAAGAAATGCAATAACGTCTAACATCATAAGCTGATACCACGGCATCAACTGTCCTGTTGATCTCATATATTCTCCACCATATTTAATCACATGATCCAGCCAGTACGCTGCCTCCTGTTTTGGTTCTTTATACAATTCTTTGTAAAGGTGGGAAGCTTTCTTCATGTTTTCAGTAAATGTATTATTATTAAGTATTTCTGTCATCAATGAAGCCAGTTCTTCTGCACTAGCTTTTCTCATGTCAGCACGAAGGCCAAGTTGCTTGACTAGAATTCTTTCTGCGTTATAAGTTTGGTCTCCATATATAGGCAGACAGAGGATGGGAACGCCATGGTAGAGAGCTTCGTACTGTCCATTCTTTCCACAGTGGGAAATAAACAGTTTGGTTTTCTCATGTCCGAGAAGGTCATTCTGTGGTATCCACTTGGACGTCATGATTTGTTTCAGGTCAGGGGAGATTATGTTAATATTCCAGACGATTCTGAGATCGAGTTGTCTGAAAGCGGAAACCATTTTAGTTACGATGTAAGAAGGCACGCTGGCAACAGAACCTCCGAAAGACATGACGATAATGCCATTTTTAGACTCGTCCACAAATTTTCTGAACTCGCCAGTTAATGGTTTTGCAGGTGATGCAGACGATCCCCCTATCAGTTTTGTATTTGGCAATGTTGTCCTTGGGTAGTCCAGTATGTGGTCAACTTCAGAAATAAAAACTTCAGATTCTGCAGCCAGATCCCTGATGGACTTGTATGGTTTGTGTGGAGCAAACCTGGCAACCAGATTGTTGTCATAAAAAATATCATAACACATGTGTAATAGGTAAATCAAAGTATTGTGAAGTCTCTGAAAGAATGTCATCCTATCGCTTTTGTCGTAAATTGGATAAGGTGCTGTTGCTGGACTGAACGGGATCTTGGCGAGTAACGGATCATGGAAAGTCCCAATCAATGCATATGGAACGTCCAACATATACGGCAACACAATCATGTTCATATTGAATAGAATCGATTCGAGCACAATTAAATCAGGCTTCAGGCTTCTCACTTTCCCCACAAACGATTGGTCAGCAAGAACACTGTCTGCGATTTTGACAAATACAGCACTCATATCAAAGCCGACTTTTAATACCGACGTAGTTTCATTTTCCCAGAATACATCAACAATTTTCGTGTTTTCGTATATCTGCTTCACAATGTCCCCTAGATATTCCCCGTACGTTAGAATTTTTACAGATTTATCCTGGACAAGGTTTTTCTCTATGAGTGAGGCTGGCACGCAGATCCACACGTCGTGACCCATCCTGGCGAGAGCTCCAGCCACGTTGCTCTGGTAGACGAAGTAACTGGTAAGTGGGGGAGGGTAAAAGACAACTGTCTTGGCAGTGATGTCAGTTGGTATTGCCATAAACATGAGTGCCACAGTCAGCAAGAATGGTACCCCCATTATTCGTTTTCTGAAAACAAGGAGAATAAAAGGTATCACGGATGTACTATTGCAACATTATAAACATTCACCATAATCACGTGTATATTTCGCCGATATTATTCTACGACTACGCAAAATGTCCTAAACTCAGTGATTACAGCAAAATGCCACCACAGAAGGCCTTCATGGACGACACGACAATCTGACACCGAAGTAGAACCATACTCACAGCATGCTCCTCAGAACAGATAAACTGATTCGCTGGAGCAGGATGAGCTTCAAACCAAAGAAATCGAGAAGCCTATAGATCGTGAAGAGCAAGATGGTGGCAATATTGTTAGGGGTTGTCGGCCAGGCAATTCCCACCACTCTCCGTGATTGTACATTCTGTCAGATTGCTGTTCGTTTATCTCTTGATGTTATCTTCCCATTTGTAATGTTGTTTATCGCTTGTCTTCAGCCTTACCCTCCAGTAAGTCGGAGTGGGTTCGCCTGGTGGCGAGGGACACTGTTAATAGGGGAAGGTAATCCACACTCAAAACTCAGTCCAGCACTGCTATAAATTGTGTGGACTCGAGTTCAAAGCGAGCGAGCGCAAACAATTGCCGTAGGATAATATATCGCCAAATCTCCCTCCCAATTGGACAGAAGGGCGATATATACCCACACTACTGTCATCGTGTTATTTGCTTTGTTTCGTGGTATCTTCCGAAATTTAAATGCCCAGTGAACGGAAATGTACATGATAATACCATACGCATTCGTTTGATTATGCACTATGCTTAATCTAACCCTACTCGTTGATCGGCACTGAATCAGTCAACGTGCCCGAAATATTTCAGATGCCTGTTTTTTTTAAAAATTCTTTCATCAACTCTCTTTTCATTTCCAATATTCTAGAACGTCTACTTTCAAATAAAATCAACAACCAGTGTATAAGGACGTGTTTTGAGAGGTATAACAGCCCATACCCAGTGAAAAAACGCTACAAAGAGGTTATAAGTAAGTTAAATTCTTGTACTGTGCAACTAGGCATGGAAATCCACATATGATTGATGAAAATAAAGACGTTGAACGGAGGTACATAGTCAACATCACGGTCCGATGTGTTATGTGTGTGTGTGTGTGTGTGTGTGTGTGTGTGTGTGTGTGTGTGTGTGTGTGTGTGTGTGGTGCTGTGTGTGTGTGTGTGTGTGTGTTTTTTTTTTTTTTTTTCTCTTTTACCTAAGCTGGTTTTTAAGAAAACATTTCTGAGACCTATATTGCTATCACAATGGCAAAATACAAATTCTGTCCAATTCATTAGTTGTGGGTTCATGTGTGTGATAGACCTGGCTAATGATGACACTTTTGGAGGTGTCTAGTTGGTCATGCCTCGAAGTACACTTGTTCCTGCTGCCATACGCCGTCATCATTTGGAGGTCACAGGTTCGAATCCCGGTTGGTAACTATAGCTTTCAGATATGTTATGTTATCTGGTGCATGCTCTAGTCTGCTTCCGTCTTCTCACTTCTATCAGCGCCAAACACTACATGTGCGTTTATTGATGAACTGTCTTAGTGACCTCAAGGAATTCCCTAGTTGATATTTCTGTGTAATACATAGATAATATTGTTGTAGGGATTGTAAAAGAAGATCGCAGTAGAGAAAAACCTAAAATGTTGGAGAGAGATAATCATTCAACAATTGCTGTGCTATTAGAGAGTGCTATAAACCTTCTGTGGCTACAATGGGTAAAGGGGTAAACTATTCTGCCACTGGTAACAAATTCTTCTTCTTCTTCAGCGTTCCGAGCCATTGAGGTTCTTTGCTGCAGATACAATCCGTCTCCATTCGTCTCTCTGGTTGACCTTCTATTGCCAGTCGTTGATTCTAAGTGCTTGTAGGTCTGTATATATATTATCTCTCACCGTCTTCTTGGTCTGCCTCGGGGTACTAGTAACAAATGCATCATATTATTATATCCTGCTGCAGCCGCTGCTTTCTCTTTTGTTCCGTAACAAATGCAGCTTTATACATGGTGAAAACAGTAACACATCTGAATGTGCTGAATTCTCTCCCCCACCCCATTTTTTCACTCCTAAAAAAGGTTGTACGTAACCTGCATGACACATGCATTGCATAGAGTAGTTTAAGAAAATAACGAGAAGTATCCTGATCTGGTCACGCCGAATTCTAATGAGGAAAAATAATATTCGTCAACCTCAACAACCAGCGCAAAAATTTCAAGACAATGCGCTGTCATTGCCTCTGTTTCCAGAACCTTCCATGAAATGAACAGTACACTTATGAAGCCCAAATGAAAATTGAGCCAACAACGAGACAATTGTTATTACCTTGTAGTACACATAAATATTAATTGTTGTTGAAAACTGGAGGTTATTGTCGGAGATTGAGAAATAAATATACATGTACTGACTGGTACTTATAGAAATAGAGAGAAGATGTAGAGATTAGAGGATACACTCAAGGATGTACAGTGAATATACATTAAGAACAAACGAAGGAAGGCCAGAACGCCTCGCTATAACATCCAGAGTACAGCAAGGCTGTGTCCTCCCCCCCCCCCCCACTCCCCTGAGCCCCTCACTATCCTCTTTTGTTCATAACCTATATAGACAGCATATGTAAAGAAACCGCCAAACAGAGACCGCATTACGAATAGAATATAAACAAACCAACGACGGATCTACACCATTAGAGAACTCCTATTTGCGGACGAATCAAACACTAATAGCAAGATCAGAAGCAGAATTACAACTCCACATAAATTGCCTAAACGAAATGTGTAAGGAACATAATATGAACATTAGCATTAGTACAACACGGCTAATGACTATAACCAAAGAAGAATCAACAACACAGATTCATCTAAGAGAGCCCCCCCCCCGCCCCTCCCTCCCTTGAAACAAGTAAAGAGCTTCAATAATAATCAAATGACAAATCAGAAGAGGCTA
>JACEFZ010015968.1:240000-291777 GCA_014155875.1 Cepaea nemoralis
AGATAGAGACAGAGAGATAGATAGAGAGAGAGAGAGAGAGAGAGAGAGAGAGAGAGAGAGAGAGAGAGAGAGAGAGAGTTGAGCGCATGCATGTCATCTAACATGCTATTCCATATTTTTTGTGTATTCTCATTTTCATATTATCATTTTGAATGCCAACTCATTTTAACATGTATAAAATGAACACATGTAAATTACTGTAGAGTGAGTGAGAGAGTTAGTGAGTGTGAGTGAGAGAGAGTGAATGAGTGTGAGAGTGTGTGTATGTCTAGAGAGAGAGAGAGAGAGAGAGAGAGAGAGAGAGAGAGAGAGAGAGAGAGAGAGAGAGAGAGAGAGAGAGAGAGAGAGAGAGAGAGAGAGAGAGAGAGATGAGCGCACGCATGTCATGTAACATGCTATTCCATATTTTTTATGTATTCTCATCTTTCATATTACGAGGTATCATTTTGTATGCCACTTGATTTTATCATGTATACTATAATCGCATGCACACTACTGTAGAGTGAGTGAGAGAGTTAGTGAGTGTGAGTGAGTAAGGGAGTGTGAGTGTGTGTGTCTGTTTGTTCATAATAGTAGGTTGGGGGATGGTGGGGAATGTGTGTGTGGGTGGATTCGTGGAGTGTGTGGGTGGGCTCAGGATGTGTGGGTGGGGCGGGGTGGGATTGTGTGGTGGGTGCGGGATTTGTGTGTTGGTACGTGCGTGATGTATGGGTTGGCAGGGGAGATGTGTGTGAGGGTGGGGGATGTGTGTTTGGCTAGGCGGTTGTGGGTGAGTGGGTGGAGGAGGATATGTGGGTGGATGATTGTTGGTGGGTTATGGGATGGGTGGGGGATATATGTGTGGGTGGGGAGATGTGGGTGTGGGGGTCTTTGGTGGGTGGGAGATGTGTGCAGGTGGGGGTGGTTGTGGGTGTGAGGATGCGTGTGTGGGTGAGAGATGTGTGTGGGTGTGGCATGTTTGGGAGGATGGGTGGGGAGTGTATGTGGGTGGGCGTGTGTGTGGGTGAGGGATGTGTGTGTGTGAATGTGTGTTGGGGTGTGGGGGATGGGTGTGTGATGGATGTGGGTGATGGATGTGGGGATGTGTGTGTGGGAGGGGGATGTGTCTGGGTGGGTGGGGTGATGTGTGGCTGGATGGAGGATGTATGTGTGGGTGGTGAGGGTGATTGTAGATGGGGGATATGTGGGTGGGTAGAAGATGTGTGGGAGATGTGTGTGTGTGGATGAGGGATGTGTCTTGGGGATGTGTGTGGGTGTGGTGTTGTGTGGGAGGGAAGATGGGTGTGGATAAAGGATGTGTGTATGGGTGGGTGGGGTGTGGTTGGTGTGGTGTGCGGTGGGTGTTGATGTGTGTGAGGGTGGGGGATGTGTTTTTGGAGGGGTGATTGGGGGTGTGTGAGTGTGGGTGGGTAGATGGGAGATGTATGTGTTGATGAGTGGGTGAGGAATGTGTGGGTGTTAGTGGTTGGGGGATAAGTACGTGTGTGGAGGGATGTGTGAGGGGGATGAGTGTATGGGTGGGGGATGTGTGTGTGTGTGGGTTGGGTGTGCGTGGATGGGAGGTGTGTGTTTGTGAATGCGGGATGTGTTGGTGGGTGGGGATGTGTGTGAGGGATGTGTGTATGGGTGGGAGATGTGTGTGTGGGTGGGGATGTGTGTGTATATGGGTAGGGGTGTGTGGTTAAGGGATGTGTGGCTGGGGGGTGGGTGGGTGGGTAGAGGATGTGTGGGTGGGTGATTGTATATGGGTAAGGTTGTGTGGTTAAGGGATGTGTGGTTAAGGGATGTTTGGTTGCGGGATGAGTGGGTGGAGGATGTGTGGATGGGTAGAGGATATGTGGGTGGGTGAGTGTGTGTAGGTTATGAGATGGTGGGGATGTTTGTATGGGTGGGCTCGGGATCTGTGAGTGGGCTGGGGGAGATGGGAGATTAGGTGTGTGGGTGGGTGCAGAATTTGTGTTTGGGTAGGTGCGGGATATGTGAGATGGCGGGGAGATGTGTGTGTGTGCGTGGGGGATGTGTGGTTGAGGGATGTGTGTTTGGCTGGGTGGTTGGATGTGTGTGGGTGGAGGAGGATATGTGGGTGGGTGATTGTTGGTGGGTAATGGGACGGGTGGAGGATATGTGAGTGGGTGGGGAGATGTGTGTGGGTGGGGGATGTGTGGGTTGGGAAATGTATGTATGCTTGGGGTGTGGGTGGATGGGATGTGTGGTTGGTGGGAGTGTGTGTGGGTGGGAGATGTGGGGATGTGGTGGATGGGTGGGGGAATGTATGTGTGCCTGGGGTGTGTGTGTGGTTGGGTGGGGGATGTGTGGGTGAATGGGGGATGTGTGGGTGGGTGGTGGATGTGTCTCATAACATGGTAATATGCATTGTTTATGTTTACAAAATTCATTTGACAATGTTTTTCCTATGCACTATTGATGAACGAAAGATGAGTGATTGGAAGGGCCGAATGTAAGACGGGCCTGCGTGCCCAATTTGTTACCCTTTGAAAATAAAGTCCATTCATTCATTCATTCATTCATTCATTCATTCATTCATTCTTTTCTCTTCTCTTCTCTTCTCTTCTCTTCTCTTCTCTTCTCTTCTCTTCTCTTCTCTCTCCCTCCCTGCCCGTCTCACTCTATGTCTCTTACTTTCTATCTTCTCCCTTCTCTCACTCTCACTCTGTGCACCCGTAGCATCCTGCCTGCTGCTTTTGATGTTTAATAAACAAAAAAAAACAAAAAAAACACAACAAAGAGGCCACATGTGTGATACATTTTAAGTGTTTAAAGACGTAACAACTTCCCATATTTGAAGTAAAGTTTTCTGTTTTTGAGATTGCGTCTAGGGCTACAATTTCAGGATTATATCACAGTTTGTGTTGTGTCTTACAACTTACACAGGAGCTACAACTAATGTGTTTACGCTGTCAGCCTTGCGATTCGAAGGCCATGAGTTCGATTGCAGACTCCGTCATTAAATTAACGAGTGCAATTGTTTTCGCAGATTCCTGGCGGTCATCGCTGGAGCTACGGAGTTCGTGTTACACTTTCGGTAGAATGCCTTTGCGGAAAGAGACCGAGTCGTATGGGATAAAACTCGGTGCAATGACATCGATAATTTGCCTTTGAAATCCTTTTAAAAAATGTTTATGTTTAAATATACGCCAATTCTATGTTACTACGATTGCTTTCTGACTTATATTTCTCCATCAAATAGTCTGCACTCTAAGAATCACCACAAATTTACAGTAGCTTTTCCCTGGGCAGAACTTTCCCCCTATACTCATCATCAAGTGCCCTGCCAGCTGGCATAGGCGTTCATGGCTCTCCACAGATCTTGGTCTTTGGTTTTCTGGATCAACTCTGTTGCTGATATTCCTCCGTGGCACCGTCTCAATCCATCCAGTATCATGTCTCTTGGTCTGCCTCTGCCTCTCTTCCCCTCGATCTTTCCAGTTGTCACGATGTTCTCCAATGCCTCTCTTTTCATTACATGACCAAAGAAAGCTGTTTGTCTCTTTCTTATTGTTGTATATAGTGTTCTAGTTTCATTAGCCTGTTTCAGGCAGTCGTCGTTTGTTACTCTGGCAGTCCAAGGAATTCTCAACATTCGTCTCAGGAACCACATCTCTGTTGCTTCTAATTTCTTCTTAATTTGTTCATTTACATTCCATTCCCTCTATACTAGTTTTACTAAATTTATCTTTATTATAAACCATATGCCCTGCCTCCATTAATTGCTCTATTTCTATGTATTATTTCCTCCTTGGCTGTGATCATACTCGTGGATGACGTGACTGTAGCATTTACCTTTATAAAGACACCCTCTGCACATCGTCGCTAATTTGCGACAATAACAGATAATATCTGACGACTGACACTTAAAAGAGTATTTTTCGAGTACGCGTTCTCAAAACCGCTTTTCGCAAGCTACCTTTTGTGAGGAAATGTCCGGTCGTGAAAGTTAATAGTAATTTAAAGCTGAACAAGCGTATTTTGAAACACGACCTAATAGACACCTCTTGGCCGAGCGTTAAAGTACACTTGCTCCTTCAAAATTTGAAGACGACTTGGAGTTGGCCTCTATAGCTTTCAGTTTGTATATTATCTAGTGAGTGCGCGTTGCTCTGTGGCAACGTATGTATGTATTGAACTTAAATGTTGCAGAAACATTCTTAGAATATCGTGGACAAAGAAACATAATAAAAATACTGGTATTCTAGACAATCTGAAATCTAAGAAAACTGGCTCTTTAACAGCAACACACCTCCTACACTGGAGTAATTGACGATGTTTCAGATCACAATAGTTTGAAAATAATTCTGATTAAAGCCAGGGCTTCTGGAAGAAAAGGCAGAGGTCAGCTAGCCCGAGGATAGACAGGGGATACAGAAAAAAACTTGAACATAAAATTCCTGCAGTAGGGAAACTGAGAAAGAATCGATAATCTATTCAGCTGGACATGATGAGAGCGCCAGTCTGTAAAAACCTGCTACTTGATGATCTGTCCTCTAATTTCTACTTCTCTCCTCTACTTCTCTAAGTGCCCATCGATACCAGTGAATTTATTTCTCCTTCTCTAAGTGTCCATTGATACCAGTGAATTTGTTTCTCAGTCTTATTTTGACGAAGAAGACATAACCTAATATGTGCTGTAAACCAGTCAATACTCGCATGATGACTATTCTAGTTGTACATTTACGAAAGGGGTGTTTTATAACTGTATACAAACAACAAGTTAAATGGTTTGGCCAGATAACAGTACACCATAACAAGCACTGATGTACAGACCAAAACTTAGATACGCAGACGATGCAGCGTTACTAGGAGAAAGCTAGCAAGAGTTACAAAACCTAGTGGAACAAGTAAACAGGCATAATGCAGAGTGTTGCTTAGATATTATAATTCAAAAAACGAAAACTACGATAATTAGCAGTGGAAAGGAAAGGTCATCAATGAACACCACAGTAAATCGGGAGATACTAGAACAAGTAACACGTTTCTCCTATCGTGGACATGTAATAACAGATGATTGCAGAAATGGAATAGAAATTAAAAAGAGAATAGGAATGGCCAAAAAATGATTTCAGCAGCATGCAATCAGTATTAGTACCTAGAGCAGTGGTTCTAAACCAGTGGGAATTCCCTCCTCCCCGGGGGGGGGGGGTGGGGGGGGGGATTTTAGGGTTTCCATGGGATGGGGGGGAATTAAGATTATTTCAAAATCGCGTTAATACAAGAATCGACGATTACTTGATATTGTTTTTCCTTCATACTTTACGGTTCTGTACGTCTCACCCTTCTAAAATTCATTTTATAAAGTTAGTAGACCCACAAATCATGTTTTACGTGGACGTCTATACTTGTTTTAGTATGTGCTATTGAATTTAGCTGCCATTATTACGTATACTGTGTAAAAAAGGGGGGGGGGGGGATTTTTAGGTAGGAAATACGAAAGGGGGGTGGGGGTGGGGAATGACGTTCTGAAAATATGGTGAAGGTGGCATGGGCCAAAAAGGGATGAGAACCACTGACATAGAGAGTTTAACAACGAATTAAACATGAGAATTGTCAAATGCTACGTAAAGTCAACAATATTGTTTGGCGAGGAAGCCTGGGCATTGAAAAAAAAAAGTTACTAGAAAGCCGAATAACGGCCCTGGAGATGTGGATACGCAGAAGAATATGTCATATTTCATGGAAACAAAAAAATTCAAATACAAAGGTTCTTGAAAAATTGGGAATGAAAAGAGAGTTGATGAAATAAATAAAAAAGAGACAAGTGAAGTATTTCAGCCACGTTAAAAGACATCATACTCTTAAAAAAACCATACAGTAGGGCAAGGTTGGGAGAAAGCGAACAAGAGGTAGACAACGATACAAGTGGGAAGATAACATGAAGAAATGGACGAACATCAATCCGACAGAATGTACAGTCAGGGTGAGAGACAGACAGTGTTGGAGATCCATTGCAACCAACCTTCATTGTGGAGACGGCACCTGACTGATTGATTGACAGACCAAATGGAAACAAAAGAAGAGGCCAGCCACGTAAAGGATGGACAGAGGGAAAAGCAGTTCATGAGAATCTCGATACATGAAGCCCATAACGGGCACTCTCCCGCTGTGCATGCTTCACTTGGACATCGCAAGGTACAAGAGGAACAAGATGAGATGAGACGAGACCGCATACACTTGTATACAGTGACGGTGGACTTTTCGAGATGAGACGAGACTGCATACACTTGTATACAGTGACGGTGGACTTTTTTTTTGCACCACTTCTGTTTATATCTACTTGATATCACTTGTTACCACTCCACGACCCATCTTTAAGTTGACCTAAATGCAACCAAATTCTGTTGACTAGATATCAGTTGTTATCGCTGTGCAATTCAACTTTCGTTTGCCTTGAAAACAAACACAGATTTACGACTCTGGAAACATTGGCCTGGTTTTTAACAAGTTCGTTATAGTTCCTCACCTTTTTAGTGGAACTCTGAAACCCTCAAACAAATATGTTTGTTAGTTAGTTGCAAGGCACAAGAGGAACAAGATGACATGAGATAAGACGAGCAGCTTGATGTCCAGTTTTTATCTTTATTTGGAAATTAGTCAGAAATGATCTTGCAACAATGCAGAATTATTATATTATCCTTCTCGTGTTATGTTGAGACGATATTTATCCTTTGAGTTATAACTAATGCGCTACTGTAAATCGTTCTACCAGTGCACATCATTTCCTCGTTTTATGTGTGTAATTTGTTAGTAGGTATATGTAATGAAAGAATGAATTGTTTAAAGAGTTAAGAAATGGGCACGCAGGACCAACTACCATTCAATTCCGGAGAGGATATTTAGAAGTAATTCAGTGCGAGAAACTCGTGCAAAAACTGGGGAGACTTTCTGAATCTAAAAAAAAAATAATCTATTGTTTGAATATATACACAAGAACATGTTTGCATACAGAAAACTGGAAGATGCTTGCAACGGTTTTATTCAGAACATACGGTAGTCAACTGCATTCATTTTGATGTACTGCTTGAGTTTCTGACATAGCGAATTCTTTCGCCCTAACTCTACTGGGACTTAAAAATGTTTGCATATCCTTTACAGGACATCGCTGTCAACACCAGCATCTTTCAGCTGATTGTTGATTTCTTGGCAAGATTACGCTCAGTAGTTTGCCATTGCTTTCTGAGCGGCCGGCTCACATACCCCGTAAGTTACCGACGCGATTCGAACCACTGCTGATTCTCACCGTCGTCACGTTACTTACGAGAGTATACGAGATTACGGAGAAAAGTTGCTAACCTCTAGGCCAGGAGGCCCACTGGGACTAGATACGCTTATTTGAGATGCGCTAGGTGGGAGATATTTCCATGCGCTCGGAGGGAGATATTTCCCTGCACTCGGAGGGAGATATTTCCGTGCGCTCGGAGGGAGATATTTCCATTTGCTAATGGCGGGAGACCGTTATTTGAGAAAGTTATTTAGATTTTGCAGCTTTTTATATTGATGGGAAAGATCTCAGAATAATAAAGACTATTTACTAGAAACAAGTAGCACAAATTAAAATGGGAAATGATGATAGCAATTATAAACAAATACAGCTATAATTAGGACAGGGATGTGTTTTCAGCGGATCTCTTCTCTCTCTCTGTACCGAAGTAATAATGGAAAAGACCCCCCCCCCCCCCCCCCCCCCCCCTCCGAAAAAAGAAGACAGGAATACGAACTTAAGGTTATAATATAAACAACTGAGAGCTATGCAGATGACACAGTATGGCGCAAAATGCAAACGACCTGCAACTTACCCTTGGACATTATAGTAACAGAGAGTGCAATAAAAGGACTCTTGTATATCAAGAAAATTTAAATAGTGGTCATATCAAAGAAAAAGGTGACACCAAAATGTGAGATAACAATAGAAGGGAAACTGCTTAACAGATTTCTCGCTTTGAACTCAAACGTAGTTCATACACATGCTATTACCACTAGTGCACTAGAATGATTTTTGCGTGTGGATTAGCTTTCGCTATTACCAAAGTCCCTCGCCATCAGGCGAACCCACTCCCACTCAGAGGTACGTCCGCAAGACAAGAAAGAGTAAGTCAACATTTTAGTACAAGTGGATACATTGAAATACGTAGGGGCAATTATAACATTAGATGAAAGATGTGTAACAGATTAAGAGCAAAATAAGGCAAGCAAAAGCAGCCCTTCCGAAAATTAAAAGTATGTACGCAATAAATCACTATCATGAAATGTATGATAGAGTGTGTTGAAGTGCCACATAGAAATTGTTTTGCCACACGTCAGTGAACCTTGGAACGTAAATGAACAAAATAAGAAGAACTTGGAAGCAACCTAGATGTGGTTCCTGAGACAAATGTTGCGAAATCCTTGGACAGCCAGAGTAACTAACAATAAGTGCTTGAAATAGGCTAATGAAACTAGAACATTATATACAACAATAACAAAGATATAAACAGCTTTATTTGGCCATGTGATGAGAAGAGATGCATTGCAGAACATCATGGCAACAGGAAAGATCAACAGGAAAAGAAGCAGAGTCAGACCAAGAGAAATGATGATGGATGGACTAAGACGGTGGCATGGAGGAATTTCATCAACATAACTGATCTTGAACACAAAAGACCTAGATCTATGGAGAGACATGAACGCCTACGCCAGCAGGCGGACCAAATGATGATGGCAATAATTTATATGTGCTAATTTAGGCAGACCAATATTTGAGGAAGATATTTTCATGCTCTTGGAAGGGGGAAATTATTTGAAGAAGGTGTCTGCATTGCCTTGTGTCCATCTTAGCGCTGGTAAACTCGTGACTCTTCTTCCAAAACCACGCCCTTCATCAATGTTCTTTCCAAGTAACTGCGACTTTTAATATGGCTCAAGTATGTCAGTTTTGGAGACATAATGTTGTTTCTTAGCCAGTATTCTTCGTTGTTAAGATCTCGATATTCTAAAATGTTAAAATAACATGTAGGCTCAAAAGCGCGACATTTTTTCTTTAGTGATTTATACGAGGGTGATTCACATGAAAACCTTAAATGTGTGATAGAAATTACAATCACCAAGTCATTGTCTTGTAACCTGTCAATATTGTTGTTAAAATGTCAAGAGTGTTAAGCACATGACATATCGGTGCAAACGAAGTCGGTGACCTCAGTTTAAAGATGGCCGCCCACTTTTAACATACACCAAAGAGGAGCAGCATTCTGTTATTCGTTTTTTGATCAGTGAATGGAAAAGCTACAGAAATTCATCGGCCAATGAAGGTCCAGTATGGTGATACCTACCTGTCTGTCCAGTAAGTGTGTGAGTTTTTTTTTTTTTTTTATTCGCATATCCTTTACAACAGAAATGAGGTTCCTGAGAAGAATACTCAACGTATCAAGAAGAGATAAGATCAGAAATGAAGAAATCAGGACTAAAGTGGGGGTTAAAGCAGCACTAGATTTTATTAGAAAGCAGCAAGTCAAATGGTTTGGCCATGCAAGTAGGTTACCAGTCAACAGCATACCACAACAAGCAATGATGTACAGACCAGATGGAAACAGAGGAAGAGGCCGACCACGTAAACGTTGGACGGAGGGAATAGCAGAGTCCATGGGAATATCGATATATGAAGCCCATAATCGGGCACTCTCACGAAGTTTATACTTCACCTCGACACCGCAAGGTACAAGAGGAACATGATGAGATGAGATGAGATCCTTTACAGGACATCGCTGTCAACAGCCGCATCTTTCAGCTGTCTGTTGATTTCTTGGCAAGATTACGCTCAGTAGTTTGCCATTGCTTTCTGAGCGCGGCCGGCTCAGTTATCCCGCAAGTCACCAGCGGGGGTCGAACCGCTCCCAGCTCTCGCCCGCTACGAGACTCTGCGTGATAAAAGGGATTACGGAGAAAGTGTTGTAACCCCTCGACCAGAGAGACCGGCAAGTGTGTGGGTGGAGAAGGAAAATTTCAAAACGGTGTGATTTCCGTAACAGTCTGTTCTTTACTGGGTCAGGCACACAGAATAGTGACCCCAGAGTTAATTCGTCTACAGGAATCCAAACATTTTATCGGCGCTGGAGGACTTTCATTGAACGGCAGGGGTGACAACATCGAAAAATGATACATTTGTCCTTGACTTTTTTTTAAAGAATATATTCACACCCCCCCACCACCACCCCGGACACCCCCCCCCCCAAAAAAAAAAAAAAAAAAATTAGGGTAAAAAACAAAGTTAAGCTTTTCACTTGAAGCCCCGTCGTAATACATGTCGATTACGCTTTAAATGTATACCATAGAATGTTCTGGATAGTTAAGATGGCTTGATTGATGTTTACACATCACACATCGAGTGCTGATTAGTATATAAAAATATGGGGGTCATCATCATCATCATCATCATCATCATCATCATCATCATCATCATCATCATCATCATCATCATCATCATCATCATCATCATCATCATAATCGTCATCACCGTCATCATCATCATCATCATCATCATCATCATCATCATCATCATCATCATCATCATCATCCATTGGCTTGTTCTTTGAAGAATTTTGAAGTCATTGGTAATAGATCTTGAATCTGTTGCTGCTGTAATGTGTAAATTGTCTGTCACATCCTGATCAACCGACATTCTGGACTGCCTCTTCTCCACTTTACCTGTACACCTCTCTCCACAGTTATCTTTTCCAGACATACTTGTCTTTTCACATGTCCAACATGTTTCATGCCCTTCAACTATATTTACCTCATTGACCAATATTTTTCAGTATTATGTTCTTGTTAGATGGATCTATTTTTTCTCTTTGTCGTCAAATGAACTCTTTATACTTTTGTTCAACACTCATCTGTGTCACCTCCGGGAGAGAAGGAAATAAATGGTAGACATCTTTCCCAGAAAATGTCTAGAAAACAGTATAGCAGTTGCAGAAATTATGGGGCCAACACCATATGCCTAACCGAAAGGCCTCAAGGCGTGGAAAATTGTCATTTACTTCGCTGTACTACTTGGAATATCAGGGCATTGGCAGAATATAACAGATAGATCATGAAGTAAAAGAAATGAAAGAGGTGAAGATTATCATGAAAAGAATTAGCAAGACGAGGTATAACGGTTCTTTGTAAGACGATACCGGTACAATACGCATAATAACATATTTAAAATAAAAAATGATCAACCCATAAAAACGAAGTAGAACAACTGTTTTAATAAGAAAATTACAAAGTCAATTTTTGATTATTGAATCATCTCAGATAGGTTAATGTTACTGTCGTGTCCTCCTTTACAGTGTCGTCCCTGGAGTGAAGAGAGTCGACACTCACATTAGAATATTTTTTTTCCCTCTCAATATTCTGGAGAATCCACCAGCTTCCGTCCAACACACTCCATCAGCCTATGGACACCTTTTCCTATCACTCTCTCTCACTGTCGTACTATGCCCCCTCTCATACTTCCCCAACGCAACATACTCAACAACTCTTGCTTCTAAAAATTAATAAAGATTAATTTATTAAAAGAAAACTGTAACGTATATGAGACGTGTATGTGAAGAAAATGTGTGACGTGTTCTATAAAGTGTGTAGAATCGGACTCTCAGACCACAACCCAGTCAACTAATCCCAGCAAGGATAGACCACAGCACGTTACGTCAGAACATGTACATCTCACCCAGTGCCGAAACCATCTTGCCGGATACTGCTTTGCCTCTGTAGACCTCTGGTAATCCAATTTCATGATCATCCGAAATAGACACCGGTGGTATTAACAGTTAATCATGGACCGGTTGCACCCTACACAATGTCCGTTCCTATCGCTCCTTAAAAAAAACTGCACAAGTCCTTTGTAGTGTGTACACAGTCATTAATGTTAATTGTTAATATGATTGATCCTCACTCGTGTCTATCTAGCCTCACGTACAATGTCTTGTGTTCTATTAAACGAGTTTATATAACACTAGGTAACTATTAGACTGTTCTCATTTAGTTACTACTGTCTGATGCTGTGTGGTGCATCAGTAATCATCACTATCTTTGGTGAATCAACTTCCTCCTAGCTTTAGTTACGTTCTGTATGCAACTTTATTGATTGTTGAACTGGTGTTCTTCCGAATGGGATTTGATTCTTTCCCAAAACTTGTTGAGTTTCCTTGGATCTGGTAGGGAACCTAGGATAGAAACAACACATCTGGTGATAGTACTAGTCACTGATCCTATCGACTGAGTGTAAGCCTATCGCCTTGCTTAATGATCTTTAGCTAACTAGACTTAGTCATAGAGCAGATTAGCTACCCACCTAGAGCCGAATCAGGCTATGACAAAGAAAGACCCATACAGAGTGCAAAACCCCAGCGGGCAAGTTCCCCGTCTCCCAATTATCCATCAGTACTCTATTCTTAACTAGCAGAGCTAATATCACTATTCTACTCTAACTAGTTTCCACTAACAGTGCTAATCATCACACTATAGTTTAATAAGGCCACAGTCTATATTAATTAGAACGAATATATTATAATAGGTTATACCTTACAGCACTGCAGTTTACACTAAATTACATCTAATGGTAGCCATACAGGCTCGTGTAAACTAAATCAAATATCTCCTTCACACGTTAGATGTTCTAACTGCTGCAGTGACAAGCATGTCTGCCTAAATCCACATTTTCAAGTCCCCCTAGTTGGTCCCAACTCGGGTTTATATGGCAAACTACCAAAGTTGGCCACGTGACGTTATCCTTTATGCCCCCACACAGGTGGCACATTGGCAGATCATCCCCTGTCAGGGATCCATCCCCCCTCTGGCTCCCTCCATGTTAGATTTGTCATCACTGCTTGAGACATCCAAAACAAGCCAGCGAGTTCCTGTATACCCCCAACAACAGTTGCAAATAATCCCGTCAATCTTCTCGATGTTCCGGAAACCAAGAATTGACATATGTACTGTTACTTCCGTGCTAAGTACTTCCGTTTTCCCTCTGATATGTTTATGACTTGTCAAAGTGATATATGATTCAGCGCACTCACTTCCTCCTCACTCACCACCAAATGTGTATATGGGCTGACCTGATGTATCCCGTGCAGCTGTGTTTACTCTGTTAGTACGACTGTTGTGGCCTAGAAAATATACGCCAAGCAAACGTCGGTATTATTATCTGGTTAACTCATGGCGAGCTCGTGACATAGGCCCCCTCTTAAGAGAGTAGTCCATCTCACTCTTCTCCACCATGAGTTAAATCCAGATGATTCATTCCTCTTCTTCAGGAGCTGGGTGTCTTGACAAGAAGTCCGCTCCAACATTTTCCTTCCCAGGAATGTACTCTACTGTGAAATTATACGGTTGAAGTAACAACGACCACCGCATCAACCGTGCGTTGAGCTTCTGAGAAGTAGCCAGGATCATCAGGGGCTGATGATCCGACTGGACCCGAAACTTAACTCCATACAAATATGGCTGAAATTTTTGCACTGCCCATACAAGGGACAAGCACTCTCTCTCGACGGTTGAATAATTCCTTTCCGCCTGTAGAAGTTTCTTACTTGCGTATGCTACAGGTTTCAAAACCGAAGCATCGTCTTTTCCTTCCTGTAACAAAGCGGCTTCAATTCCAATCGCACTCGCATCTGTTCTCAATACAAATTGTTTGGAAAGGTCAGGGAGCTGTAATACAGGTTTGCTGACCAATGCCTCCTTTAACTGACTATAGGCATTCTCACATTCTGGTGTCCAAATGATTTGATCCGGGAATCCCTTTTTCAAGGTTTCCATCAACGGAGCTCCCAGTTCAGTGAAATGTGGGATAAATTTGTGGTAGAACCCACACAACGAGAGAAAAGATCGCACATCCTTCTTCGTTTTTGGCCTAGGTGCATTTCTGATTTTCTCCAGGTTCTTCTCTTCTGGAACAATGTGTCCTGGAGTGATGGTGTGACCTAGAAATTCCAGAGTCTGGTAACCAATCATGCACTTGGTTGGACGAGCAGTAAGCCCTGCTTCCTTGAGCCTATTAAACACTCTCTCCAAGGATTGTAAGTGGTCATCCAGGCTGTCACTGGAAATCAGAATATCATTATGAATGAGATGATGGATGGATCCTGTAACGGATCTAGTAAAGTCCTCATCATGCGTGTAAACACACTAGGGTGCATTGCTGAGTCCAAAGGGCATGACCTTGAATTCGTAGTGTCCACTGGGTGTACTGAAAGCTAACAGTGGTCGAATCTCCGGTTTGACTGGTATCTGATAGTACCCCCGACTCAGATCCACCTTAAAGTACCGAGCCTTATGGAGCCTAGCGAATAACTGAGTTGGATTCGGCAAAGGTTCCACCTGAAACTTGTGTATGACTGTTCAGAAGTCGGTAATCTATACACAACCTGTGTTCTCCACTTGGTTTGCGTAACAAAACTACCCCTGCATTGTATGGGGATGTGGATGGTGCAATCACGTCATCCTCCAGCAGTTTCTGTATTTCCTCCTCCAGGGCCTTTTCTTTAGAGAATGGCACTGGGTAAACCTTTTGGCGAACAGGCTCCTGTGTGGTCAAAGTCATCTCGAACTCAACCAACCTCGTTCGTCCTGGTTTATCAGTCAGTATCTCCTTATGAGACTTGAGAACCTGGGTTATCCTTTCCCTCTCCTGGGAGGTCAGATCAGGGTTCACTTGCACATCCCTATAGGTTTTCCTGATGTTCCTAAGGGATATTCCCTGCCCTAGCTGGTTCCCACTTATGTCTCCACTGCAACTGCCATTGCCATGAGGTGAGCTGCCTTGTCTCCGGGTCTCTCTTCGTATTTCCGCAAGAGATTGATATGGAAAATCTTCGACTTTCCCCGGATCCGGATTTGATAGTTGGTTCTGGATATCACCCTTTCCACGGGAAATGGTCCTTGCCAACCTATCTCCAGTTTGTTGTTTCCCGTTGGGAGTAGCAACAAGACTTGTCTCCCACCTCTAGAGATCTTTCTTTAGACCTACGGTTGTAGTAAGCCGCATGTCTTTTCCTGGCCTTTTTCAAGTTTTGATTTGCCAGAGTCCATCCCTTGTGGAGTTTTTCTTTCAGTTCCTCCACGTATTGATAGGATGAGATCACTTCTTCTGACGTCCCCTCTTCAGTCCAACTCCTCAACATGGCTTCCAACGGTCCTTTGATTGGACGACCAAACAGCAACGTAGCGGGTGGTAGTCCGGTTGAGCCATGAGGAACTTCCCGATAGGCAAAGAGTGCTGCTGGGATATATTCATCCCACCTATCAGGTTTTTCCTGCGCTAGTTCCTGAGCATTGTCATCAACGTGCCGTTTGAAACGCTCCACTTGTCCATTGGCTTGAGGGTGGTAAGGGCTGGTATGTATGTGGTTAGAGTGAAACACCCTAAATACCTCCTCCATGAGTTTTCCACAAAAACTGAGATCCATTGTCCGTCAGAATTTGATCCGGAAAGCCTAATCTGGTAAAGGCCTCCATCAGTGCGTCCGCCACTCTTTTCGAGTCAATCGTGGTCAACGGTATAGCCTCACCCCACATTGTACAGCAATCCACCATTGTGAGTATATACATGTTCCTCTTCCTAGTCCTGGGAAGTGGACCCACGATATCGATGGCTACCCTCTCGAAAGGAGAGTTCATGATGGACATCTCACCCAACACCACCGGTGCTGTCCAGTGTTTCGGTGCCACTCTCTGGCAATCAGGGCATGACTTCACATACCGACGCACATCATCTGTCATTCCCGGCCAATAGTAGTGGCAGGAAATCCGCTGCATGGTGGCGGCAATACCCATGTGTCCACTAAAGGAGATGGTATGCCCCATATGAAGAATCTGGGACCGGTGAGCTTTCGGGACGACCAACTGACCGTATAGGTTGTCTCCCCTTCCTGCTCTCCTGTAGAGTATCCTATTCTTCATGTAGTACTGCCCCCGTCCTGGTGGATCAGCACTTTTCTGCAGCTTTCTGTAGCAAGGACGTAAAGTATCATCCTCACTCTGGGCAGTTCGTAGCTCCCCCGGCATTGGGTTAGTCACAATTGCGTCTGCCTCTTCCGTTTTCGTCTGAGAGCGAGTCTGCATTGCTCCCATATGGATTGGCTCCCTGGGCATTCCCAGAAAGACATACCGGCAACCTAGGATGACTGGAAAAATGGGATCGGTCAATACAGCGGCCTTGATGGTGCCGGTGACGTACCTTGACCGAATCTCCACATTAGCAATAGGCAACTTCATGACTACAGCACTCTTCTGTGCAGGCTGTATATCCAATGTTTCACCTGTGAATTGTTCTGGATGTACCAGATCCGCAGAAATCACGGCCTCCCCGTCCAGTCCTGTGTCGTATACACACTCCACTTGACGACCGTTAACCTCTACCAATTCCACTACAGGTGGTTTTTCCTGGTCTGGAGTCTCTTCCTCGGCCTCGACCTGTTCGGTGGGCTCCACCTTAGGTTTCCCTGAGCACAAGACGAATTGAGTGTCTCCTGACTTTTCCCTGCAGTCAATAGCATTGTGCGTGTTTGACTTGCATTGGTTGCACCATTTCCCTGTCCTAGATTTTCTAGTGCCAGACTTGAGTGAGCTCTCCTGGTGGCGAGCTTCCTTTTTGACCTTGGCATTTTCCGTGACAACCTCCTTGGAAGTCACTTGACATGCTGCGAAGTGAGGGTTCTTAGCCTTCGATTTGCAGTCCCTCGTATTGTGAGAGGGTGACTTACAAATTGAACACCACTTCTCCGACCACGGTCGTTTAGGTGTAGAGCTTGAAGTGCTCTTGCTTCCCTCCTTCTTCTTCTCTGAACTATCCTCTGATCTTTGCACATAAGGTTCCCACTTTTTTGTTCCTGAGTTTTTGGCTTTCTTCTTGTCATGTTTCTCTTGACTTTTGGAGTTGGTGGAAAGGTTTTCCCCTGCCTCCCCATGTACCTCGACGAACCGTTCTGCTAATTTAGTCACGAGGTCAATACGTTCCGCTCCTTGTTCTCCCAGGAACGTTCTGAGAGGTTTAGACATTTGCTTCTTCAGCTGGTCGACCACCATGAGCTCTTCCAGACTCTCATAGTCATGTGCGAACCCAGCCAAATCCATCCACTTATGGAGATAAGATTTTAGACGCAAACTGTAGGCGGCAAACAACTCCCCCGGTTCTCGTTTCGCTGCTCGAAATTTTTTCCGGTAGGTATGTGACGTAACCTCGAATCGTTTCAGCAGAGCCGTCTTTAACTCGTCATAATTGTTCTCATGTCCTAGGTGGCAGGCGAGTATAAACCTCGTATCCGGTCCCGCGTAATCCCTGGGATAGCTTAAGATTCCATTTGTTACGCTCCAGACCCATAGCAACTGACATAGCCTCGAAGCGTTGAAGGTACTGGTCAATCTTCTCTTTGTCCTCCTCGTAGACCGCTAAAGGAAACTTCATAGCATGGTACCCATGTCCACCTACTGGTGTTGATCCTGGGAAGGAGGAACCTCCAACTGCTCCCTCAGTTTCTCCATTAGATTGACTCTTCAACTCGAGTTCCCTCATCCGGTACTCGTGCTCCCTTTTCTGTGCTTCCTGTTCAGCTTCTAATTTCCTAGCTGCTTGCTCAGCTTCAAATTTCCTAGCTGCTTGTTCCAACTCCATCCTTCTCAATTCCAGCTCGGCCTTTCGATCATCCCTTTCTGCTTGACGATACTCTCTCTCCACTTCCTGTATGTAATCCGTTAGAGCAGAACCCCCCAATCCCATTTCTTCCCCCTTTGCCTTTAATTCTAACGTGGTTAGTTTAGGGGTGGCCATTATACAGAGAGGTAAGCTAGCCGGTCTAGTACAATATAACTGCAAATTACTATACAGATATATGAACAAGTACTATAAATCTAGATATTACCACACACAGCACATTCACTTAGTGACAAGAGTAGAATCAGGACCACAGACCTATGCAGACGTGTGAAGTGTGAACAGGTAAGATAATAGTCCTAACCCCTATCCACATTCACTCTAGCTGGATTCTCCAAAATGATATCTCCCTATTATAACTAAGGATCCCGTGTCAAAAGACCCGTTGTCAGAAGATCCCACTGTCAAAGGTTCCTGCTTGCAGGAGATCTCGCTGTCCAAGGATTCCGTTTACGGGAGATCCCGCTGTCCAAAGATCACGTTTACGAGAGATCCCGCTGTCCAAAGATCACGTTTACGAGAGATCCCGCTGTCCAAAGATCACGTTTACGAGCGCCCAATAATGTCGTGTCCTCCTTTACAGTATCGTCCCTGGAGTGAAGAGAGTCGACACTCACATTAGAATATTTTTTTTCCCTCTCAATATTCTGGAGAATCCACCAGCTTCCGTCCAACACACTCCATCAGCCTATGGACACCTTTTCCTATCACTCTCTCTCACTGTCGTACTATGCCCCCTCTCATACTTCCCCAACGCAACATACTCAACAACTCTTGCTTCTAAAAATTAATAAAGATTAATTTATTAAAAGAAAAGTGTAACGTATATGAGACGTGTATGTGAAGAAAATGTGTGACGTGTTCTATAAAGTGTGTAGAATCGGACTCTCAGACCACAACCCAGTCAGCTGATCCCAGCAAAGATAGACCACAGCACGTTACGTCAGAACATGTACATCTCACCCAGTGCCGAAACCATCTTGCCGGATACTGCTTTGCCTCTGTAGACCTCTGGTAATCCAATTTCATGATCATCCGAAATAGACACCGGTGGTATTAACAGTTAATCATGGACCGGTTGCACCCTACACAATGTCCGTTCCTATCGTTCCTTAAAAAAAACTGCACAAGTCCTTTGTAGTGTGTACACAGTCATTAATGTTAATTGTTAATGTGATTGATCCTCACTCGTGTCTATCTAGCCTCACGTATCAAGTCTTGTGTTCTATTACACGAGTTTATATAACACTAGGTAACTATTAGACTGTTCTCATTTAGTTACTACTGTCTGATGCTGTGTGGTGCATCAGTAATCATCACTATCTTTGGTGAATCAACTTCCTCCTAGCTTTAGTTACGTTCTGTATGCAACTTTATTGATTGTTGAACTGGTGTTCTTCCGAATGGGATTTGATTCTTTCCCAAAACTTGTTGAGTTTCCTTGGATCTGGTAGGGAACCTAGGATAGAAACAACACATCTGGTGATAGTACTAGTCACTGATCCTATCGACTGAGTGTAAGCCTATCGCCTTGCTTAATGATCTTTAGCTAACTAGACTTAGTCATAGAGCAGATTAGCTACCCACCTAGAGCCGAATCAGGCTATGACAAAGAAAGACCCATACAGAGTGCAAAACCCCAGCGGGCAAGTTCCCCGTCTCCCAATTATCCATCAGTACTCTATTCTTAACTAGCAGAGCTAATATCACTATTCTACTCTAACTAGTTTCCACTAACAGTGCTAATCATCACACTATAGTTTAACAAGGCCACAGTCTATATTAATTAGAACGAATATATTATAATAGGTTATACCTTACAGCACTGCAGTTTACACTAAATTACATCTAATGGTAGCCATACAGGCTCGTGTAAACTAAATCAAATATCTCCTTCACACGTTAGATGTTCTAACTGCTGCAGTGACAAGCATGTCTGCCTAAATCCACATTTTCAAGTCCCCCTAGTTGGTCCCAACTCGGGTTTATATGGCAAACTACCAAAGTTGGCCACGTGACGTTATCCTTTATGCCCCCACACAGGTGGCACATTGGCAGATCATCCCCTGTCAGGGATCCATCCCCCCTCTGGCTCCCTCCATGTTAGATTTGTCATCACTGCTTGAGACATCCAAAACAAGCCAGCGAGTTCCTGTATACCCCCAACAACAGTTGCCAATAACCCCGTCAATCTTCTCGATGTTCCGGAAACCAAGAATTGACATATGTACTGTTACTTCCGTGCTAAGTACTTCCGTTTTCCCTCTGATATGTTTATGACTTGTCAAAGTGATATATGAATCAGCGCACTCACTTCCTCCTCACTCACCACCAAATGTGTATATGGGCTGACCTGATGTATCCCGTGCAGCTGTGTTTACTCTGTTAGTACGACTGTTGTGGCCTAGAAAATATACGCCAAGCAAACGTCGGTATTATTATCTGGTTAACTCATGGCGAGCTCGTGACAGTTACATAAAATTAAAATCTAACCAATAATATAAATATTATACAAGTATATGCACCAACATGAACCGTGTGACATAGTAGTTAGTATGCTTACCTACCATAACCGTGATCCGAGTTCAATAACCAACAAAGGCAGGATGACGTTTTTCCGATTAGTACCACTCTGTGGTCAACTAGCCTCAAAAATGAGCACAAGACATTTTTAAGAATTTCCTGTGAATTTCCTGGGAGGAAAATCGACCTGGAAGGGAACTAATCACCCCACTTCATATATCGTGGCTTAGAATATGGGAAGGCCTAAAACTGCACACCCCAACCGCTGTGCCTGTTTTACGACTATCTTAGCCTTGTTTATGCACCAACAACAAACCATAGGAAAGAATGAAAGAGAAGATTTTACGATGAAATGAAAATGGCGAGCTCTCAAACCAGGTTATAAGAAGTCAAAATAATATTCAGAGATTTTATAGTAAAAGTAAGTACGAATAGAATGTTAGGTTTGGTTGGTGACTTTGGTATATGTTTACGGAAAGAAAGAGAAGGAAAAACTTATAGAATGGACAAAATAATAATAATGTGTTGGCTTCATACTCCTGATTTAAACAATATAATTAATAGACGACTGTACATATGGAAATGTCTTGAGAAGAAAGTACTCAATAAACATAATACAAATATTCAGTCGAAATAACTACAAATTGATTTACGGAAAGATTGAGCAACATATTGAAAAATGTAAAAACAATGCGTGACACTGACTGTAAATATAGGAAGAAATAAAAATAAAAATGAAAGAGGAAAAAAGAGGACAATTATGTTACACTTAACAGGGATATTCTAAGATCATATACAGAGATTCAAAAACATTACAGAATTGATTGTGAGAAATAATTACACTTGAATACCTAAAATACAAAGTATTAATAAACAATGGGAAATCCTGAAAATCTGCATCCACTAAACAAGCAAAGAGATATCAGAGGATCGAAGCCAAAAGGCTAAAAAGACACGGATGGTGTAATAAATCACAAAGTTGAATGGGCATGAGAGAACTAAATAACAAAGACAAAGAAAGATATATTAATATAAATAAAGAAATAAGACACGCTCGCATGGTCTAAAATATCGGTTAATTGAGCAAAGAAAAATAAATAAATTAAATTATATTACATAAACTAAAAACATGCACAGATTAATCAGTAATTTGGTAGATCCACCAAATTAATTCTCCCCCCCCCCCAGAGTATTTGGAATCAAAGACATGAAGGGTATCAATGGAATAAGATAATATGAAAAAGAGATGAAATGAATAAGAGAAGTAACTGATGACAACAGAGCAGAATTAACAGAAAAAGAGTAACTTAAAAGGACTGATAATACCAATATAATAAGTCACTGACGCTAACAAACAAATGTATTAGGCACGTTCATTTGAAACCAGTTCCAGTGGCTTTATTGCAAAAGCATGAAAGAAACATTAACAGGTGTGATAGAATTAAACAAAGCATTCATTTTGAGTGAATTATGCACCATGGGTTGGTCAGAAGAAGTCGCCGTAGGCATTCAGGCAAGCATCCCATTGCTTAGGTAGGCGGCGAATGCCGTCCGCAAATAACAGGATTGTGGTTGCTCACTGAACCAAGTGTTTACTGCGTTCATTACGTCTGCATCTGTGTGAAATCGTTGCCCCATGAAAGCTTTTTTAACAGGTCCGAACAAATGAAAATCACATGGTGACAAATCAGGACTATAGGATGGATGTTGCAGAATGTCCCACCTTTTCCTTGCTAATGCTTCCTGCACAATCTTTGAGCATTATCGTGCAACAAAATAACATCGCGAGAAAGCATGCCGAGTCGTTTATTCTTGATGCCTTTTTGCAGTTTGTCTAGTGATTGAGTAGTGTAAGTGGGGCTAAAGCCAGTCCTTTTGAGGCGCAAATGAGGCGCACATTCCTTATATAAATCAACCATTTATCGATTTTGAGGCGCAAATTGCAATCTATTTTTAGCATTTATCGATTTTGCGCCTCAAAGGGCGATAACTCTTCAGGTTTTTAAGTAGGTGGTCAAGTGACTCATCATAGGTGACGTGGTCTAGTGACTCATCATAGGTGGCGTGCGTGGTCAAGTAATTATAGGTACGACATAAAAAAAAATACGACATGAAACATCAATAAAGAAAACAAACGATCAAAAGAAGGTATATAATAATGTTAATAAAATATATATATAGAACGGAAAAAAAAAACATAGTAAGTGACCGCTTATAGTTAAGGGTGTGTGATGACGTGGTCAAGTAATGGTCAAGAGGTGGTCAAGTGGTGGTCATGTGGTGGAGTAACCACTTAAATTAAAGGGGAAAGTACGTGTAGTGATGTGGTGGTGGTTAAAGTGTGCGATGACGTGGTCAAGCAGTGGTCAAGTGGTCAAGTAGTGGTCAAGATGTGGTCAAGTGGTCGAGTGACCACTTAAATTGTCGGGGAAAGTAGGTGTAGTGATATGGTGATGATTAAAGGGTGGTAAATTAGTGGTCAAGCAGTGGTCAAGTAGTGGTCAAGTGGTGGTCAAGTGAGGAAAATTTTAGTGGAAAGTAGTTGTAATGATATGGTGATGATTAAAGGGTGGTTAATTAGTGGTCAAGCAGTGGTCAAGCAGTGGTCAAGTGGTCGAGTGACCACTTAAATTGTCGGGGAAAGTAGTTGTAATGATATGGTGATGATTAAAGGGTGGTAAATTAGTGGTCAAGAGGTGGTCAAGCGGTGGTCAAGGGGTGGTCAAGTGGTTAAATGACCCCTTAAATTGTTGGGGAGAGTACGTGTAGTGACGTGGTGATGATCAAGAGGTGGTCAAGTGGTGGTCAGGGTGTGGTCAAGTGGTGGTCAAGATGTGGTCAAGTGGTCGAGTGACCCCTTAAATTGTCAGGGAAAGTGAGTGTAGTAAGTTGGTGATGATCGTGAGGTGGTCAAGTAGGGGTCAAGAGGTGGTCAAGGGGTGGTCAAGTGGTTAAATGACCCCCTAAATTGTATGGGAGGGTACAGTTAGTGATGTGGTGATGATCAAGAGGTGGTCAAGTAGTGGTCAAGGAGTGGTCAAGGGGTGGTCAAGTGGTCAAGTTACCCTTAAATTGATGGGAAGAGTACGTGTAGTGACACGAAGATGATCAAAATGTAGTCAAGTAGTCGTCAAGTGGTGGTCAAGCGGTGGTCAAGTGGTCGAGTGACCACATAAATTGTAGAGGAGAGTAGGTGTAGTGACATGGTGATGATCAAGAGGTGGTCAAGTTGTTAGGTCTAGAGGTTGGGGTGTCTCAGTCATGAAGTATCAAACTGTCTGCTCTGGGAAGGATGTCGCTGATCAGGGCGAGTAGGTTCTAATAAGTTTATCGCTATTGTCTATAACTGGCGTGGTTGTATAGTAATAATAGTAGAGTTGTTTCGTAGGAATGTTAGTCATCATTATCAAGGGGCATGTTAGGTGATATTTATAACGGTAGTAGTAGTACCAGTAGTAGCAATACCAACAATAGTACTAATTATCATCATCATCATGTGTCTTACCAACGGACGTACCACCCACACATTGCGATCTCCAACACCATTGAACAATTCCGGGGTTGACTCACAATACAGAAATCCCCAATTAACGGCATTACCTTCATGTAATGGTGGTACTCATAGTACCAATAGCACCAGTAGTAATAGTCACCAACATCAGCAAGAGACTTATCGCCTGACATTGGTCAGTATGACACTCCATAAACTATGATCTCCGACACCATGGATACAAATAGTAATAATATTGGTAATAGTAGTAGTGGTAGTAGTAGTAGTAGTAGTAGTAGTAGTAGTAGTAGTAGTAGTAGTAGTAGTAGTAGTAGTAGTAGTAGTAGTAGTAGTAGTAGTAGCGGCGGCGGTGGTGGTGGTGGTGGTGGTGGTGGTAATAGTAGGAGTAGTAGAATAGCGAGGGTGCTTGTTGTTTCACTAAGTATTTGTATATCGTATGTAGTATAAAGATAGTTTGTGTTGTATGCCATGTAAGGTGTTACTGAAATATCTGTATTTTATAGTTCTAAGAGGTGATGACATCATAACCCACCACTCTATCATCTTATTGATAGTGTCTCCAGTGCCACGAAAAAGGCTCATTGTGAGATATCGATCATTTCTCAAAGCGACAGCATCCGGGGTGCATGCCCATTACGAGCAAACATCGATACGCCACTTAAAAGGCAACGACAAGGCAAAATGGCGTCGAATACAGTGTAACGTACAAAACTTATGAGGTCATCGGTTGTCCATTCCATCATGGTCGACAAATAGGCGCTCACTAACTTCACAATAGGCTCACTCAAATAAACATATACGATGATAAGGCACCGACCCAAATGTGAAAAATGTCGGCCAAATACAGAAATAGTTCGTCCACATGTATGCAAACTAGGAAAATTTGTTAGTCGAACGGGACATATATTGACCAAGTAGGGAAATTTGAGAGCCATAAGTGAAAAAATATAATCCAAAGAGAGGAATATCTCATTCCAACTTATAAAAAGAAGGAAAATTCTCAACCAAATGAGAAAAAGTTAGACCAAGTATAGTAACATCGCAACCAAACTTATGAAAAATAGGAAACTTTGTTAGCCAAAGCGAAAAAACCTAGGTCAAGTAGGAAAATCTGTTAGCCAAATGTAAAAAATGTCGGCCAAATACAGAAATAGTTCGTCCACGCGTATGCAAACTAGGAAAATTTGTTAGTCGAATAGGATAAAATATTGCCCAAGTAGGGAAATTTGAGAGCCATAAGTGAAAAAATATAAGCCAAAGAGATGAATATCTCGTTCCAACTTATAAAAAGAATGAAAATTCTCAACCAAATGAGAAAAAGTTAGACCAAGTATAGTAACATCGCAACCAAACTTATGAAAACTAGGAAACTTTGTTAGCCAAAGCGAAAAAAACCTAGGTCAAGTAGGAAAATCTGTTAGCCAAATGTAAAAAATGTCGGCCAAATACAGAAATACCGCGTCCGCACGTATGCAAACAAGGAAAGGTTGTTAGCCAGATAGGAAAAATATTGCCCAAGTAGGAAAATTTGATAGCCAAATGTAAAAAAAAAAAAAAATATCACCCAAAGAGAGGAATATCTCGGCCAGACTTATAAAAAGTAGGAGAACTATGTGCCAAATGGGAAAAAGTTAGGCCAAATACAGAAATATTTCAACCAAACATATAAAAAATAGGAAAATTGATAACCAAACGGGAAATATATTGACCAACTAGGGAAATGTGTTACTCAAAGAGGAAAAATAATGACCAAGTAACGAAATACATCGCTCAACCTTATGAAAACTACGAAACTTTGTTAGCCAAATGGAAGAAACCTTGGTCAAGTAGGAAAAATCTGTTAACCAATTGTGAAAAATGTCGGCCAAATGCAGAAATAGTTCGGCCACACGTATGCAAACAAGGAAAGGTTGTTAGCCAGATAGGAAAAGTATTAACCAAGTAAGAAAATGTGATAGCCAAAGGTGAAAAAATATCAGACAAAGAGAGAAATATCTCATCCAAACTTATAAAAAGAAGGAAAATTCTCAACCAAATGAGAAAAAGTTAGACCAAATATAGTAACATCTCAACCAAACTTATGAAAAGTAGGAAACTTTGTTAGCCAACGAGAATAAAAACCTTGTTCAAGTAGGAAAATCTGTTAGCCAAATGTAAAAAATGTCGGCCAAATACAGAAATACCTCGTCCGCACGTATGCAAACAAGGAAAAGTTGTTAGCCAGATAGTAAAAATATTGCCCAAGTAGGAAAATTTGATAGCCAAATGTAAAAAAATATCACCCAAAGAGAGGAATATCTCGGCCAGAGTTATAAAAAGTAGGAGAACTATTTGCCAAATGGGAAAACGTTAGGCCAAATACAGAAATATCTCAAACAAACATATAAAAAATAGGAAAATTGATAACCAAACGGGAAATATATTGACCAACTAGGGACATGTGTTACTCAAAGAGGAAAAATAATGACCAAGTAACGAAATACATCGCTCAAACTTATGAAAACTAGGAAACTTTGTTAGCCAAAGTGAGAAAAAAAAAAACCTTGGTGAAGTAGGAAAATCTGTTAGCCAAATGTGAAAAATGTCGGACAAATGCAGAAATAGTTCGGTCACACATATGCAAACTAGGAAATGTTGTTAGCCAGATAGGAAAAGTATTGGCCAAGTAGGAAAATTTGAAAGCCAAATGTGAAAAAAGATCACCCAAAGAGAGAAATATTGCGAACAATGTCGGCCAAATACAGAAATTTCTCAACCAAACTCATGAAAAGTAGGAACAACTTGTTACCCAAATAGAAAAAATATTGGTCAAGTAAAGAAATAGCGTGGTCAAACCTATAAAAACATACCAACATTTGTTAACACAACTTGACCACTTGTTCTTACAAACTTGCTCGCTGGCTCAAACAATCTGTCCTCTTGCTATTACAATCGGTCGACCTATCCTATCAACTCACACACTTACCATAACAACTGACCCTTTTCCCCAACAGCGTGTCCACCGACTCTCTCATATTATCGACTCGCCCTATCAACTTACCCACCGACTCTAACAACTTCCCCACAGGGGCTCACAAAATTTCCACTTGTTATTACAAATTGTCGACAGTCTCGCCCAAATTACCACTTACTCTTACAAACTGTCCCAACTGCGCGCACAAAGGTGTCCACTTGTGATTTCACGGCCTCCTCATCACATAGATAAGTAGCCCTTATAAAATACAAATGTATCCCACAAGTCATACAGAAGTGTCCCCCATATTCTCATTAAAAAAAATATTTGTGTGTGTAGGTAAGTTCATGTCTTTGGCAGTTCATATTTTGTAAATTCATTTCTTCACCATAAGATTTGTGTAAGTTCACACCCTCAGCATAAATTTTGTTGTGTAAGTTCATGTCTTCGACAGTTCATGTTTTGCTAAGGCCTAGTTTTAGTGAAAAGGCAGAAGTCTATTGGCTAGAATTTCAACCTGTGTGGTCAATTACTAACACTGCCTGTGGACAGCTATTCTTACCCATGCGCTAAAGTTGAGAAAATGAACTTCCGTTGAATGGAAGCTACCGCAGACTTGACTTATTAAACCCCTCTGGAAGAAGTAGCGGCAGCTTAACCAGGAAAAGATCGAATTAGTTATCCCCCTTAGTCTGGGAATTATGAAAATATATGCTCACACAAGCGATATTACTCATGACGTCATATAAACAATAATATAAAGGATAACAATTGTGGCTCTGCCTCATTTGTTATCGTTTATATTTTTGTTTATATGACGTCATGAGTAATATCGCTTGTGTGAGCATATATTTTCATAATTCCCAGACTAAGGGGGATAACTAATTCGATCTTTTCCTGGTTAAGCTGCCGCTACTTCTTCCAGAGGGGTTTAATAAGTCAAGTCTGCGGTAGCTTCCATTCAACGGAAGTTCATTTTCTCAACTTTAGCGCATGGGTAAGAATAGCTGTCCACAGGCAGTGTTAGTAATTGACCACACAGGTTGAAATTCTAGCCAATAGACTTCTGCCTTTTCACTAAAACTAGGCCTTAGCAAAACATGAACTGTCGAAGACATGAACTTACACAACAAAATTTATGCTGAGGGTGTGAACTTACACAAATCTTATGGTGAAGAAATGAATTTACAAAATATGAACTGCCAAAGACATGAACTTACCTACACACACAAATATTTTTTTTAATGAGAATATGGGGGACACTTCTGTATGACTTGTGGGATACATTTGTATTTTATAAGGGCTACTTATCTATGTGATGAGGAGGCCGTGAAATCACAAGTGGACACCTTTGTGCGCGCAGTTGGGACAGTTTGTAAGAGTAAGTGGTAATTTGGGCGAGACTGTCGACAATTTGTAATAACAAGTGGAAATTTTGTGAGCCCCTGTGGGGAAGTTGTTAGAGTCAGTGGGTAAGTTGATAGGGCGAGTCGATAATATGAGAGAGTCGGTGGACACGTTGTTGGGGAAAAGGGACAGTTGTTATGGTAAGTGTGTGAGTTGATAGGATAGGTCGACCGATTGTAATAGCAAGAGGACAGATTGTTTGAGCCAGCGAGCAAGTTTGTAAGAACAAGTGGTCAAGTTGTGTTAACAAATGTTGGTATGTTTTTATAGGTTTGACCACGCTATTTCTTTACTTGACCAATATTTTTTCTATTTGGGTAACAAGTTGTTCCTACTTTTCATGAGTTTGGTTGAGAAATTTCTGTATTTGGCCGACATTGTTCGCAATATTTCTCTCTTTGGGTGATCTTTTTTCACATTTGGCTTTCAAATTTTCCTACTTGGCCAATACTTTTCCTATCTGGCTAACAACTTTTCCTAGTTTGCATATGTGTGACCGAACTATTTCTGCATTTGTCCGACATTTTTCACATTTGGCTAACAGATTTTCCTACTTGACCAAGGTTTTTTTTTTTCTCACTTTGGCTAACAAAGTTTCCTTGTTTTCATAAGTTTGAGCGATGTATTTCGTTACTTGGTCATTATTTTTCCTCTTTGAGTAACACATGTCCCTAGTTGGTCAATATAGTTCCCGTTTGGTTATCAATTTTCCTATTTTTTATATGTTTGTTTGAGATATTTCTGTATTTGGCCTAACGTTTTCCCATTTGGCAAATAGTTCTCCTACTTTTTATAACTCTGGCCGAGATATTCCTCTCTTTGGGTGATATTTTTTTACATTTGGCTATCAAATTTTCCTACTTGGGCAATATTTTTACTATCTGGCTAACAACTTTTCCTTGTTTGCATACGTGCGGACGAGGTATTTCTGTATTTGGCCGACATTTTTTACATTTGGCTAACAGATTTTCCTACTTGACCTAGGTTTTTATTCTCGTTGGCTAACAAAGTTTCCTACTTTTCATAAGTTTGGTTGAGATGTTACTATATTTGGTCTAACTTTTTCTCATTTGGTTGAGAATTTTCCTTCTTTTTATAAGTTTGGATGAGATATTTCTCTCTTTGTCTGATATTTTTTCACCTTTGGCTATCACATTTTCTTACTTGGTTAATACTTTTCCTATCTGGCTAACAACCTTTCCTTGTTTGCATACGTGTGGCCGAACTATTTCTGCATTTGGCCGACATTTTTCACAATTGGTTAACAGATTTTTCCTACTTGACCAAGGTTTCTTCCATTTGGCTAACAAAGTTTCGTAGTTTTCATAAGGTTGAGCGATGTATTTCGTTACTTGGTCATTATTTTTCCTCTTTGAGTAACACATTTCCCTAGTTGGTCAATATATTTCCCGTTTGGTTATCAATTTTCCTATTTTTTATATGTTTGGTTGAAATATTTCTGTATTTGGCCTAACTTTTTCCCATTTGGCACATAGTTCTCCTACTTTTTATAAGTCTGGCCGAGATATTCCTCTCTTTGGGTGATATTTTTTTTTTTTTTTTTACATTTGGCTATCAAATTTTCCTACTTGGGCAATATTTTTCCTATCTGGCTAACAACCTTTCCTTGTTTGCATACGTGCGGACGCGGTATTTCTGTATTTGGCCGACATTTTTTTACATTTGGCTAACAGATTTTCCTACTTGACCTAGGTTTTTTCGCTTTGGCTAACAAAGTTTCCTAGTTTTCATAAGTTTGGTTGCGATGTTACTATACTTGGTCTAACTTTTTCTCATTTGGTTGAGAATTTCATTCTTTTTATAAGTTGGAACGAGATATTCATCTCTTTGGATTATATTTTTTCACTTATGGCTCTCAAATTTCCCTACTTGGGCAATATTTTATCCTATTCGACTAACAAATTTTCCTAGTTTGCATACGCGTGGACGAACTATTTCTGTATTTGGCCGACATTTTTTACATTTGGCTAACAGATTTTCCTACTTGACCTAGGTTTTTTCGCTTTGGCTAACAAAGTTTCCTACTTTTCATAAGTTTGGTTGCGATGTTACTATACTTGGTCTAACTTTTTCTCATTTGGTTGAGAATTTTCCTTCTTTTTATAAGTTGGAATGAGATATTCCTCTCTTTGGATTATATTTTTTCACTTATGGCTCTCAAATTTCCCTACTTGGTCAATATATGTCCCGTTCGACTAACAAATTTTCCTAGTTTGCATACATGTGGACGAACTATTTCTGTATTTGGCCGACATTTTTCACATTTGGGTCGGTGCCTTATCATCCTATATGTTTATTTGAGTGAGCCTATTGTGAAGTTAGTGAGCGCCTATTTGTCGACCATGATGGAATGGACAACCGATGACCTCATAAGTTTTGTACGTTACACTGTATTCGACGCCATTTTGCCTTGTCGTTGCCTTTTAAGTGGCGTATCGATGTTTGCTCGTAATGGGCATGCACCCCGGATGCTGTCGCTTTGAGAAATGATCGATATCTCACAATGAGCCTTTTTCGTGGCACTGGAGACACTATCAATAAGATGATAGAGTGGTGGGTTATGATGTCATCACCTCTTAGAACTATAAAATACAGATATTTCAGTAACACCTTACATGGCATACAACACAAACTATCTTTATACTACATACGATATACAAATACTTAGTGAAACAACAAGCACCCTCGCTATTCTACTACTCCTACTATTACCACCACCACCACCACCACCACCACCACCGCCGCCGCCGCCACTACTACTACTACTACTACTACTACTACTACTACTACTACTACTACTACTACTACTACTACTACTACTACTACTACTACTACTACTACTACTACTACTACTACTACTACTACTACCACTACTACTATTACCAATATTATTACTATTTGTATCCATGGTGTCGGAGATCATAGTTTATGGAGTGTCATACTGACCAATGTCAGGCGATAAGTCTCTTGCTGATGTTGGTGACTATTACTACTGGTGCTATTGGTACTATGAGTACCACCATTACATGAAGGTAATGCCGTTAATTGGGGATTTCTGTATTGTGAGTCAACCCCGGAATTGTTCAATGGTGTTGGAGATCGCAATGTGTGGGTGGTACGTCCGTTGGTAAGAGACATGATGATGATGATAATTAGTACTATTGTTGGTATTGCTACTACTGGTACTACTACTACCGTTATAAATATCACCTAACATGCCCCTTGATAATGATGACTAACATTACTACGAAACAACTCTACTATTATTACTATACAACCACGCCAGTTATAGACAATAGCGATAAACTTATTAGAACCTACTCGCCCTGATCAGCGACATCCTTCCCAGAGCAGACAGTTTGATACTTCATGACTGAGACACCCCAACCTCTAGACCTAACAACTTGACCACCTCTTGATCATCACCATGTCACTACACCTACTCTCCTCTACAATTTATGTGGTCACTCGACCACTTGACCACCGCTTGACCACCACTTGACGACTACTTGACTACATTTTGATCATCTTCGTGTCACTACACGTACTCTTCCCATCAATTTAAGGGGTAACTTGACCACTTGACCACCCCTTGACCACTCCTTGACCACTACTTGACCACCTCTTGATCATCACCACATCACTAACTGTACCCTCCCATACAATTTAGGGGGTCATTTAACCACTTGACCACCCCTTGACCACCTCTTGACCCCTACTTGACCACCTCACGATCATCACCAACTTACTACACTCACTTTCCCTGACAATTTAAGGGGTCACTCGACCACTTGACCACATCTTGACCACCACTTGACCACACCCTGACCACCACTTGACCACCTCTTGATCATCACCACGTCACTACACGTACTCTCCCCAACAATTTAAGGGGTCATTTAACCACTTGACCACCCCTTGACCACCGCTTGACCACCTCTTGACCACTAATTTACCACCCTTTAATCATCACCATATCATTACAACTACTTTCCCCGACAATTTAAGTGGTCACTCGACCACTTGACCACTGCTTGACCACTGCTTGACCACTAATTAACCACCCTTTAATCATCACCATATCATTACAACTACTTTCCACTAAAATTTTCCTCACTTGACCACCACTTGACCACTACTTGACCACTGCTTGACCACTAATTTACCACCCTTTAATCATCACCATATCACTACACCTACTTTCCCCGACAATTTAAGTGGTCACTCGACCACTTGACCACATCTTGACCACTACTTGACCACTTGACCACTGCTTGACCACGTCATCGCACACTTTAACCACCACCACATCACTACACGTACTTTCCCCTTTAATTTAAGTGGTTACTCCACCACATGACCACCACTTGACCACCTCTTGACCATTACTTGACCACGTCATCACACACCCTTAACTATAAGCGGTCACTTACTATGTTTTTTTTTTCCCGTTCTATATATATATTTTATTAACATTATTATATACCTTCTTTTGATCGTTTGTTTTCTTTATTGATGTTTCATGTCGTATTTTTTTAATGTCGTACCTATAATTACTTGACCACGCACGCCACCTATGATGAGTCACTAGACCACGTCACCTCTGATGAGTCACTTGACCACCTACTTAAAAACCTGAAGAGTTATCGCCCTTTGAGGCGCAAAATCGATAAATGCTAAAAATAGATTGCAATTTGCGCCTCAAAATCGATAAATGGTTGATTTATATAAGGAATGTGCGCCTCATTTGCGCCTCAAAAGGACTGGCTTTAGCCCCACTTACACTACTTGATTGTAAGTAGTGGGTAGAGTTGATGTTAACACCAGGTTCTTTAAAGTCGGCCAACAATAGCCCTTCATGGTTTAAGAAAAAAAATGCGTTCAGCATAATCATACCAGCGGAAACCTGTAACTTGAATTTATTTGGCTTTTGGTGAACCAGCATGCTTCTGTTGCATGCTCTCTGTTTTGCTGCTCGGCTCAAAGTGGTGACGCCATGATTCATCGCCTGCCACTATGCGGAAGAGAAATGCATCACCCCCCACTCTGTAACGCAGCATTTGGTTCAAAGGCCAACCCATGCGTCCCTCTTTTTTGGTGGTCGGTCAACATCCGTGGTACCCACTGTTAACATACCTTCCGATATTGCAGTTTCTTACGAACAACCTTTTGAATTGTACCAATTGACACATAAAATTCTTTTGGTAGTGAACGTATGCTTCGACAGCGGTTCATCTGTACTGCTACATCAATTTCGGCGATTGTTTTTTCTTTATTTCTGTTGCAACAATATGCGCTTGACCCGGCCGTCGAAGGTCTGCCGTAAACTGACACCCTTTCCGAAACATTCGTGCCCAGTATGTCACAGTTGTCTTCGATACATATTTGTTGTCGTACGCTGCCTGCATTCTTCGATGAATGTCCACTGGTCGACATCCTTCAAATGAAAGAAACTGAATCACCGCTCTTTGAGCTTCTATGGACGGATTTTGGATCAACCCGGCCATTTTCTCAACGGTCAGAAACAGATCCTATGCATCATGGGACGATAAGCACTTGCTCTCAGTACTTATCACATGACTATGACATGATTATGTTCAACGTACGCAATTGCGCGCGATGCGGCACAAACGGATTTCAAATGAACGCCCCTGATAGAAAGAAACAACGGCTCAACCTGATGAAATCACAGGACATGAATTAGAGGTAACAGGGGAATTTGGAATAACATTTGATATCTTATTACATGATGACATCTCTATTTATACGAGTAGCTTTACCAAATGACCAGGGTCAATTGAATGCGGAGAAATACTTACAATCAATCACATAAACTATGTCACCAAAATACTACCCAGAATTATAACAACACAGGGCAATTCCATCGGAAATTAACGGACATAAACACGCATTCAACAAAACGACTTATATTTGTGCTTTATATATTAAACCAAAGCAGTGGATAAACTAAAACTTGATGAAATGAGCAGAGTGCTGGAAGATACTAAAATGGATGGGAAAGACCTCATAATAATACAATTTTAAAAGAAACAAGTTACCAAAATGAATATGGGCAAAAAGGGGATATTTCCCAATCTATTTTGAAAAGGGGTTAGTGTCTGCACTGAATTATTCTATCTTCTTCTTGACATTGCGCTGAGTACCTCTAAAAACACGATAGCTCATTTTAAGAAGGAAATATATCAGCAAGAAGACGCATACAATGATGGCCACAAGAAATGCAATAACGTCTAACATAATAAGCTGATACCACGGCATCAGCTGCCCTGATGATCGCATATATTCTCCGCCATATTTAATCACATGATCCAGCCAGTACGCCGCCTCCTGTTTGGGGTCTTTATACAATTCTTTATAAAGGTGGGAAGCTTTCTTCATGTTTTCAGTAAATGTATTATTATTAATTATTTCTTTCATCAATGAAGCCAGTTCTTCTGCACTAGCTTTTCTCATGTCAGCACGAAGGCCAAGTTGCTTGACTAGAATTCTTTCTGCGTCATAAGGTTGGTCTCCATATATAGGCAGACAGAGAATGGGTACGCCGTGGTAGAGAGCTTCGTACTGTCCATTCTTTCCACAGTGAGAAACAAACAGTTTGGTTTTCTCATGTCCGAGAAGGTCATTTTGTGGTATCCACTTGGATGTCATGATTTGTTTTGGGTCAGGAGAGATCATATTAATATTCCAGATGATTCTAAAATCGAGTTGTCTGAAAGCGGAAACCATTTTAGTTACGATGTAAGAAGGCACACTGGCAACAGAACTGCCGAAAGACATGATGATAATGCCATTCTTAGACTCGTCTACAAATTTTCTGAACTCGCCAGTTAATGGTTTTGCAGGTGATGCAGACGACCCCCCTATCAGTTTTGTATTTGGCAATATTGTCCTTGGGTAGTCCAGTATGTGGTCAACTTCAGCAATGAAAACTTCAGATTCTGCAGCTAGATCATTGATGGACTTGTATGGTTTGTGTGGAGCATACTTGGCAACCAAACTGCTGTCGTAGAAAAAATCAATATTGATTTGTAATAGGTAAATCAACGTATTGTGAAGTCTCTGAAAGAATGTCATCCTATCGCTTTTGTCATAAATGGGGTAGGGTGCTGTTGCTGGACTGAACGGGATCTTGGCGAGCACCGGATCATGGAAAGTCCCAATTAATGCATATGGAACATCCAACATATACGGTAGCACAATCATGTTCATATTGAATAGCATCGACTCGAGCACAATTAAATCAGGCTTCAGGTTTCTCACTTTCCCCACAAATGATTGGTCAGCAAGAACACTGTCTGCGATTTTGACAAATTCAACACTAATATCATACCAGACTTTTAATACCGACCTAGTTTCATTTTCCCAGAATCCTTCAGCAACTTTTGTGTTTTCGTAAACCTGCTTCACAATGTCCCCTAGATATTCTCCGTACGTTAGAATCTTTACAGATTTATCCTGGACAAGGTTTTTCTCCATGAGCGAGGCTGGCACGCAGATCCACACATCGTGACCCATCCTGGCGAGAGCTCCAGCCACGTTGCTCTGGTAGACGAAGTAACTCGTAAGTGGGGGAGGGTAAAAGACAACCGTCTTGGCAGTGATGTCAGTTGGTATTGCCATAAACATGAGTGCCACAGTCAGCAAGAATGATGTCCCCATTGTTCGTTTTCTGAAAACAAGGAGAATAAAAGGCATAATGAATGTACTATTGCAAAATTATAAACTTTCACTATAATCATGTATATTCTTGTATCAATCGACAATTCATACGTTATCTATCTATCCCCCTGTCTCTTAGTCTATCTATATGTCCGCGTATCTGTTCTTCCTTCGATTCCATTCATTGGTCTATCCTTCCTGCTATCTATGTGTACAAATTAGTGCTTCCATATGTCTATCCATGCATATATTACTATTCATTTCCATGCTAAAATAGGAAATCAAGGGTATGGATGTACAGTATGTAAATATGGGTTGGAAGAACGATATGAGAGAGGAGACACACTTGTAGAATAGGCAAAGAGCATGAACATACTGTCGGAAACACCTGGTTTAAGCAACAACTAAGAGTATTATGAACGTTGAGGAATACTGACATTAGGATTAGAAACCAGATTAATTACTTCCTTATTAGCAGAAGGTTTCGAAATGCGTTAACAGTTGCAAAAACAGTTCCAAATACAGACTGTTACAATGGAATCAGATTGTTTAAGGGCACATCGAAATTAAAAATTTTAAAGGGTCAAATATACACCAGGATACATTAAATGTGATATGTGTACATTGAAAAATGACAAGGGAATACAAGCCAATGTTAACATAGAAGTATAGAACAGATTTGATATATTGTCTGATCTAGAGATCTTATTTCATGATGTGGATGATCACTGGGAAACGTTAAAGAATTCAATCAATGTGGCTGCAGAAACAACAATCCCAAAACTAAAGAAAGTGACATAAGCCTGGGTCATTGACATTGAGTTGAGTGACCGGGCACGAGAAATAATGGAGATGAAAGTGGGAGACAGTAAGGTGAGTGACCTGGCTACGAGGAAAACAATCAACCCTCAGAAATAATGGGGCGGATATGAGTGGAAGGCCCCAGGGGGGATGGGTCGAAAGACAGTTGTGTGTTGTGTGAAGTCAGGAGACTGGAAAGTGAGTGAGAGAAGAGACCGACTACGGGTCAGGTCGTTTCAGTGAGTTGAGTTTGAGAAAACCGTAGGAGTCGGTAGTCCACGGACAACGGTGTTGTGTGGTTCTCCTAGTTGTGAAGACAGGCCAAAACCCAGAGTGGGTTACATAGTTGAGCAGTGGCTCCGACCCAATGTGTGGGTGTATTGTGTGAGGTCCAGCGGTGGATAGGAGCTGGATTACCTGTCTTGTGGAGGTGATATGAAGCAGGCTTGAGAAGCCAGTGATGTGTGTGGGTTAAATTGTGAGGAGGATATTTATAGTCGATGGATTACATTGTTTCTGGATGTATACATATGTTCCGTGAGTCTATGTTATTTCTGTAATAAAGGATTATGTGCGCCAATCGAATCTTGTTTCATGACTGGTGAAGGTGTATTTCTGGGGTGAGTTGGATTAAGAGACAGTCAGATATCTCAAGTGACACACCATGAACATCGTTACCTAGACAACGACCATCACACAAAAACTTATCATCAATATCATGAACAGTATCATCTTAAGAACTTCGTGATATTATCATCAAGAACGACGTGTGACATTCTGGGGTCTGTCCTGGCAAGAACGACGGGGATATATTGAGAAACACATTGCATTATAGACAGTGTTGTCATTCTGAGATGTTTGTGGGCTCTTCGCGGAGAGAGGGTGGACAGCGGAGTGTGTCCACCGTATAAACACTGAGTTTTTCTCCGTGCGGGAACTGGCTACAGCAGTTCACGTCAAGTCCACTACAGGTGAATTGGAACCAACCATATCGCTGAAGCGAGAGGGGGTGATAAAGACACGCCATACAGACTAACCGGGAGAGTCCATTACGGTGACAGGTAAATTTGATACCAGGCAGGAGTGCTGAAACTAGCAGACGCGGCGATGAAAGACCAGTGTTGAATCCAGAGTGGCGAGGGCAGCGTGTGTGTGTGTGTAGGACATCCGCTGTCGGTGATAATGACAGGATTGGGAACCAAAGATAATTTGACAGGTGTGTGTGTGCGAGGCAAGCGCACCGTGTTGTCGCAAGTTGACTGGTCAAGATTTTTCGACGCAGTAAATAGGACGGGTGGAGACACCAGCGTCCAGGTACGAGGGGAAAGTTACGTTAACCCCTACCACAGCCGTGCTAGGGCAGCAGTGGAAAGTGTGATTTTCCAGGGAAATTAAAAAAAAAAGCGCAGCCGTGTCGGGGCTGAGAAGATGTGTGGAAAGTGTTTTTGGATGACGGAAAAGTGTCCGGTCATTTTACAGACAGTCAGTGTGGATTATTGTGACAAAGAAGACTGAGGTACTGACTTGAGGTGTCCGGCAAGGTCAAGGTTGGGGACAGTGGAAAGTTACTGGGATTTTCCACAGGAGATCTGTATAAACAACGTGTTTATGAACGAAAACCAGACTGTATGTGTCGTCTTTGTTGAACTGTTCTACTACTGTCATCATTATTCTGTTAAGAGCGAACAGTTTTAACGTCTCATCATCGCAACCATGGTTGTATTGCTTTGCCAATAAGGATTTATATACCCAAAATTTAAAGCGCTGAACATTGGCTGCCATTCTCTTTTTCTTTTTTGGTGAATCTTGTCGGATAACGGAAATCCATAACATTAATGGTACAGCGAAGCGCCATCTCCGCAACGAGAGTAACAACAAATCGAAAGAACACTTTGGATTATTACTGTGGTGCCACCACGTACAGAGAAAGTACAATAACGTTACGGACTGTGTCGAGACAGAACAGTTTGGATATCACTATCATCTTCAACTTTTGTCGACAGTTGGAACTGGTGATCACCACGTGAATTCAGGAACCACTCAACAAAACAACAAGTCGCTTTGAAATCTAGCGTCGTAGACATTTACACAGCGGATTGCAGATATTAAACTATTAACAGCAACAAATAAGAACTTTTGGCGACGGATTATAGGGCACATATTTGTCGGCCAACCGAGTTGACACATTAATTTTTTGCTCCCATTGTCTATAATTATTGTTGTCGGTTGTTACGCAATTACTTGTATGTGGTCCAGTGTTTGTCAAGAGTAGGGGATATTTTGGGGTGTTTCTCGAGAGTCGGGATACAGCACCCAAAAAAAATTTTCTTTCTGGTGCTTACGATATTTTTGTAAGGAAAACGTTAATGAGTTAACGTGTCGTGCAGTGGCATTGGAATAGTCTTAACCAATATCTAGAGCCGAGTTGTCTGACGCCAAATTTGTGTATATGTTGATGCTATAAATTGGTTTTGTTTCTCTTTCTTTTCATAATATTTGCATATGATATTTGCTGTGGTCGGATATAGGTTATTATTGTGATCTTTTGTCCTTTTCTGCTGTCTAGTGGTCTTTGTCAGTTTATATTTATAAATATATTACGCGCACTGTGGGTGTCCCTACACAAGCTTGTGGTTGTTACTGTGGTTTATTTCTGTGTCATCATCATCTCCGTGTACTCAGCTTGTGAAGTCTAGCGTTGGATAGTCATCACTTAGTGTTATCATCCATTTGTTTGTATATGTATTTATATGTATGTTTAACAATATTTCCAGGGACTTTATGAACTTTTGGTCATAGATATATAGATATAAGGGAGTATAGGTGATACTTCCCCCCTCACTACCTAGTGCTTATAGAGTGACTGGGTGAGTACAGTGTGATATTTTAGCACTACGAATTGACGTACACAGGGAGTGTGGGTGTACTTGGGGAAGTGACCAGAGACTGACAGCAGAGTCTTTACATTTATAATTGCCTGACAGACAGCAACGTGTCCACAAGTACAAGATGCCTACTTTAATGGACTATATTGAAGCAGGTGAACGAATAGGCCTGAAAGGTAAAGAGTTACAGGAGTATGCTGAAGCAAAAGAACAGAAACAGATTGAAAGAGACCAAAGACAAGCTGAAAGAGAACAGAGACAGGAAGAAAAGGTAGCTGAAGATAAGCGTCTACAGGAAGTGAAATTAGCTGAAATGGAAAACAAGCGTCTACAGGAAGTAAAGTTAGCTGAAATAGAAAACAAGCGTCTACAGGAAGAGAAAGAGACACAAATGAAAATGGAAATTGAGAAAGAGAAGATCAAGTGTCAGATGCAAACTGAAATCGAGTTAAGAAAACTAGAACTATCTTTGAAGGGTCAAAGTGAGGAAAGCAGAAGACCGTCGCAGTCGTCACAGAGATTAAAACTGCCATATTTTACAGGACCGGGATCCAACTTGAAAATTATTTGGCCAGGTTCGAGGCATCAGCCAAAGCGTTAGGTATTCCAGAGAAGGAGTATGCGATGCGACTTGGCGAATTTCTTACGGGCAAGGCACTAGACACCATGTTCAATTTACCTGTAGAAGAAAGAAACAACTACACTATCTTACGTCAACGTTTGCTGACAAAGTTCCAACTCACTGAGCATGGATATAGGACAAAGTTTAGACAGTTAGTGCCAGAGACAAATCAAGATTTCACAGACTTTGTTAACACAGTAAAGAATACATTTAACAAATGGATGGAGCTCGCAGAAGTAGGGAAAGATTTTAATAAATTAGTAGATCTAATGTTAAGAGACAAGGTAGTATCTGCATGCAATTCTAATTTAGTGGCGTTCTTTGAGGAACGGAAGCCAAAGGACATAGACACAATGTCTCAGTTAGGGCAAAACTACATGACTGCACATCCTAACGTATCTATTGGGAAACTAATGAGTGAGGAAATAGTCTGTGCAGCGTACACTAAACAGGACCAGAATCCAGTTCATCAGACCAAGGGCGAAAAGTGTGGATTCAGCACAGAAAGGTGAGCAGCAAGAACTTCAAGATAATGGTTTCCGAGGAAACAATGTTGGTAGAGTAGGACGGTACCCATATAGAAGAGGGAACTTCCAGAGACGTCCAAATTATGCCGGATGTTGGAATTGTGGGAGCTGGAGACACAAGGCAGCAGAGTGTGATGCACAACCATCAGATGGACCAACGAACAACACTAAAAGGGAGATTACTTGTTTCAAATGTGGAAAGAAGGGGCATATCAGCCATCAATGTAGGATGAGAGAAACAGAGCACTCAAATGCAGCGCAAGTAATTGAGACGCTGAACAATGAAGATTGTAGTGGGTGCAAACCTCTTTTTGAAAAAGACAGTCAGCCAGTCCTAATATGTGGTCATACAGTGAAAGCAGGATCAGCAGTGCATGAAGGAGGAAGTCTGAAGCTGCATCAGGGATTTGTCAATGATAGACCAGCGTTAACAATTAGGGATTCCGGATGTACGTCTATCGGAGTGAGGAGAAGTTTAATAGATCCCTCGGATTATACAGGGAAAAAGATTAGATGCATAACATTCAACGGCACAGTAGAGTTCTACCCAGTAGCCATAATAACAGTAAAAACACCATATATCACTGGAAGAGTGACAGCGTGTGTTTTGGACTCACCAGTGGCTGATTTGATCATAGGAAATGTTATAGGAGTGAAAGATTGTACAGAAGAGGAAGTAGTTTATTGGGACCAAAAATATAGTGTAAGCAGTAATGAGGTAGTTACCACAAGAGAACCTAAATTAGAGAGTATAGCTGAGGTAGAAGAGGCACTTGAAGTAGACACAGGAACTCAGGACAAGGATAGTACAGCTGAGCAGATGAGAATGGATCCCAAATATAGTGCTAGTGACTCCCAGAGACAAGATACTACTCTGAACAAATGTTCCCAAGGGTGTAGGAGAGTAGAACATAGGCAGTCAAAGAAAGGTAGATGGTGCTTCGAGAGGAAGAACAATGTTCTCACTCGCAGGTTTTCAGATAGCAGAACTGCACGTGGGCAAGGAGCAGTACCTTTAGCACATAGAGACCGATATACTAGAACAGCTCAGGATAGTGCATGTGCAGGGCACATAGGCATAAGGCATATGCAGCAGAAAGCAAGGTGCCAGATATATGGGCCAAGATTGAATAAAGAGGTCAGACTAAACAGAGACTCAAGTGTAACGGTGCAATATGCAGATAGGAAAGTTGAGTCAGGTCAAAAGAGTGTTCGCGACATTACTGACCCAGGGCTAGGGATAGCAAACAGATGTTGTAATTGTAGAGGTACCATGAGTCATGGGTACATGAAAGGTAGACACAGCATCGACAGGAATCAGAGGAGGGTTAATGCAAGAACAGAACCACCTGATATAGGGTCGGTACACAAATAGTAATGTGTGGTCGTGAAGTAGTAAGAGACCTGTGGGTACATAAGTATAATGCTTTCCTATGATGTATTATTATTATGTGATGTATTAGTTCATGCATTGATACACAAGATAGAAAGATGGTTGTATTTATGTGTGATGAATATAGGAGTGTAATATGAGCATTTGATGTATTATTTAGGGTGGTAGCTAAAGTGGGATGGAGCCATACTTAGGGCTACCCAGGCAATATGTCTGGGTCACATGTTTAGTAAGTTTTAGTCGCCCAATATTTGAAAACGAAGTTTTCTTTTAAGAGGGGGGTGATGACATAAGCCTGGGTCATTGACATTGAGTTGAGTGACCGGGCACGAGAAATAATGGAGATGAAAGTGGGAGACAGTAAGGTGAGTGACCTGGCTACGAGGAAAACAATCAACCCTCAGAAATAATGGGGCGGATATGAGTGGAAGGCCCCAGGGGGGATGGGTCGAAAGACAGTTGTGTGTTGTGTGAAGTCAGGAGACTGGAAAGTGAGTGAGAGAAGAGACCGACTACGGGTCAGGTCGTTTCAGTGAGTTGAGTTTGAGAAAACCGTAGGAGTCGGTAGTCCACGGACAACGGTGTTGTGTGGTTCTCCTAGTTGTGAAGACAGGCCAAAACCCAGAGTGGGTTACATAGTTGAGCAGTGGCTCCGACCCAATGTGTGGGTGTATTGTGTGAGGTCCAGCGGTGGATAGGAGCTGGATTACCTGTCTTGTGGAGGTGATATGAAGCAGGCTTGAGAAGCCAGTGATGTGTGTGGGTTAAATTGTGAGGAGGATATTTATAGTCGATGGATTACATTGTTTCTGGATGTATACATATGTTCCGTGAGTCTATGTTATTTCTGTAATAAAGGATTATGTGCGCCAACCGAATCTTGTTTCATGACTGGTGAAGGTGTATTTCTGGGGTGAGTTGGATTAAGAGACAGTTAGATATCTCAATTGACACACCATGAACATCGTTACCTAGACAACGACCATCACACAAAAACTTATCATCAATATCATGAACAGTATCATCTTAAGAACTTCGTGATATTATCATCAAGAACGACGTGTGACAGAAAGTATATCGTAAGACAAGGATGACTGAAGAAATTCTACGACTAATGGAAACGAGAAGGCACAAGAACAATTATCATGACAAATATGCAGAGATTCACAGAAAAGTCAGAACATTATGTAAAGAGGCAAAAGAAGCATGGCTTGAGAATAATTGCATGGAAGTTGAAAAACAGTACAGCAGTAAAAATACCAAATTAATGCACAAAAGAACGCAGGAATTTACTAATAAAAGACACCTACATCAATATCAACGGGTCCTATATATAGTTGTAGGTATAGTTGTATGTAATGTTATAGGTTCTCTAGCCTCTTCCATGAAACCATTCTTAGTTACTCTGACAGTCCAACGTATTTTGCATATAATTTCACATGTCGGCCTTTTTAGAGTTTTATCGTAATCGAACATTCTTTTAGTTCTCTTCCGACTTTCTTTGTATCGGTCATAGGCAAATTGTATACATTTTGTTCCTTTGATACCAAATGTTCTGAAAAGTACTTGCAATGTGTAAGCGAATTTCTTACTTAACAATACGTACGCTACGAGGTAAGAAAACGTTTTGTGCAATAAGTCGTTGTCCTTGAAAGTTAGAAAGAGAATTCTTGCACGTTACATAGAACATAACATACTGCTGTGATTCCTGGACAATTAGTAACACGCGAAAAAAAGACCCATGGAAATATTGGAGATGTGGTTTTATAGAAGAATGATGAAAATTAATTGGACAGTCAAAATGAGCAATCTGGACGTTTTGGGGGAAACTGAGTAGGAAAGAAAACGTACAGAAACATCAGAAAGAGGCAGTCATCGTTTTTGGCCACGTTATCAGAAGACAAACATTGGAACAAGTGACAACCGGAAATATTGTGGCAAGAGAGATTGAGGAAGACAGCGGGAGAAGATTCTTGACAGTCTTGTGTCATGGCACAGAGGGAGTCAACACAACGACTGATCAATGCCGTCGGAGATCGCAAGTTGTGGAGAGGCATGACTGCCACGCCGGCTGGCAAGGCACTGGGCGATGATGAACTAGAGAATGGATAGGTATTATGCAGCTGAGGGAAAGGTTGTCTACCCGTATCTACACTTGTGAGTCTCTGTGGTGTAATAGTTAAGCCGTTTGTAGCATGCTCAGAATGTCGTGGATTCGTTTACGTGCTCCGTCATTTTCTCGCGTGCAGTTTTGATGACGTCTGTGACATCCTGTTTATTCAGTCAGGTGCGGTCTCCACAATGAGGTTGGCTGCAATGGATCACCACAACTGTCTGTCTCTCATCTCTCGCCTTGATTGTGCATTGTTTCAGACTGCTGTTTGTCCATCGCTTGGTGTGTACCTTCCCACTGTATCGTTATCTACCTCTTGCTCGCGTGACTTAATCTTAAACCCCAGTATGGGTTTTTATGCGAGTGTAATGTCCTTTACCGGTCTCCGTGGCCAAATGCGAACGCGGTTCGTGAGCCACTTACCAGGCGTTCGAAACTCAGCTGCGACCGATTTGTGCAGCAGACCGTGTCGCGTTGTGTTATAACGTGTTGTTATGGGAGCGTACGTTCAGAAAGCAATGGCAAACTACTGAACGTAAAACTTGCCTAGTACATCAAAAGCAGCTGGAAAATGCTGGTGTTGACTGCAACGTCCTGTAAGGGATATGCAACATTTAAAAAAATGTCCTTTAACGTGGCCAAAATATGTTTATTGTCTCTTTTTTATTTTTATTTTTTCAACTCTCGGTTCAGTTCCATTGTCTAGAAGCATATACTTTTACATAAGTCAATAGTCAGTTTAACAACGTGTTTTGTGAGGGGCATATCAGCTCGTCCCAGTGAAATAACGCTAAGAAGAAAAAATGTGTGACGATTGTTGCCATAGGCGCGTTTAAATAAGTAGTTCTCCTATCTGCCACTGACATGGCTATTCACGAGCGAAAATAAAACTGTATGAACGGAGGACTCGCTATGTTGTTTTAATATGTTGTGTTCTCAAGTTAGTCTTTGATATGTGTGATGCAATAATGTATGAAAGAGATTGATGGACGGCGGGCGGTAACGTTAGACTGGCCTAGCGTGCCCATTCGTACACGTTGAAATAGAGTTTGTTCATCTCGTTCGTTAGATTGTAAGAGAATGATCGAAGTAGGCAAAACCTCTCGATTCCTTAGAATATTGGAGCTGGCTGATTACTCGACCCATGGCGGTGCGTATTCGAGAGTGCTATAACGGTCTGTGGGCCAACAATGGTGAAGGGTGTCAATATTCGGCACTCCTACAGATGCAGAGTTAACATGGGACAGCAGTAGAGAAGTTCTGAGTGTGCTGCATCGCGTAAAAAATGCATCTAACTTGCATTACACATGCATTATATAGAGTTGTAGTTAGCTGCATATCTTTTGACAGGCGTCGCAGTTACTCCCAATCATGTGGCTGTTATGTGATTTTTTCGAAAAGTTTACGTATCAGTAGTTTCACTATTGATTCTGAACGACAGCACTCTACTTTTGACATGGAACCCAACACCAGGCGATCTGCTTCTAATCGTCCGGCATTTGCTGTGTTATCGACACAGCATGCGGGATTACGATAGTCCTCGTACGCCTTCATCAACAGAGGGAGCCGGCTTATATATCGAGTAGTTTAAGACAGTCCTGGGAATGCATCCAGAGCCTGCCTGCTATCACGTGACACTCTAGCTGAGGACAACAAAATATTCGTCAAAGCTTCACTACGATGTGTCAGACATTCCAAGAATTGAGACTTATTGTCTGTTTCCAGAACCTTCCATGAAATGAGGCACACTCGTGAATCCTATTAGAATAATGAAAACAACGCGGCGGTTTTCTCTACTTCAACTTGTAAGGCAAAAACTGAAATATGAATGTTGTTGAAATCTTGAGTTATCGAAAGCGACTGAGATAAATACAGAGGCTTCCTTCTCAGCACGAAAACCACAGTCTCTTATAATAAGTCGTCAGTAGTGTTATTTCTGCGACGCTTGATATAGTTATCTGAACGTTTCACAGCGAAACGCATGCACATTATGCGTACAATCAGTCAGGGATTATCGCTATCAGTACACGTCCGCCATCTGTTCTACAGCTATGTTTGTTTATTTTTTATAAGATCCAGTCCAAAGTTCTACCAGGGCATACATTATGGAACAAAGGGTTCATTACAACAGCGCTTTGTTAGGTAGAGACGAAGGTCTCTTCTCCTCGCTCTCCCTCCCTCCTTCACACTCTCCGTCTCTTTTTTTCATCCCACATACCTCTCTTTCTCACTCTTTGCATCCGTCGATGCCTGTCTTTTCTAATGATCTTTATTAAACACTAGCTGACCCGGACCCGCTTTCGCCCATAACCGGGTGGGAGCGTATCTCATTTAATTCATATAATATCATAAGGCTACCGTTCCCGGTCCCGACTATCTATCTATCTATCTATATATCGATCTATCTATTCTATCTATCTATCTATCTATCTATCTATCTATCTATCTTCTATGATTTATTATCTCTTTATCTATCGTATCTAGCTATCTAGCTATCTATCTTCTATCTATTTTCTATCTATCTATCTATCGAGCTGTCTGTCTGTCTGTCCCGACCGGCCGGCTTTCCGCCCAGACCTGAGGGGACATCTCAGGTAATCATATTAGTATTCAGGTAAGTTTCCCGTTCCCGTCATGTCTGTCTGTCTGAACCGACCCGACTTCAGCCAAGCCCTTGTTGGGGAGCATCTCATTTAATTCATAGAAGTGGCATATAAGCTCCCGTTCCCGACGGTTTGTCTCTCTGTCTGTCTGTCTGTCATGTAGGAGGAGGAATAAACGGAGGAGGAGGGATGAGGAGGAGAAGGAGGAGGGGAGGAGGTGAGAGGGGGGAGGAGGAAGAGGGAGGAGGAGCGAGAAGAGGGGTAGGAGGAGGAGAAGAGGGAGGAGGAGGAGAAGGAGAGGAGTAGGACGCAAGGGGAGAGGGGGGGAGGTAGGAAGGAGAGGGGAGAGGGAGGAGGAGACGGAGGAGGAGAGGGGGAGGAGAGGTAGGAGAGGAGGAATAGGGAGGATGAGGGAGGAGGAGGGGAGGAGGAGAAGGAGGAGGGAGGAGAAAAAGGAGGAGGGTGGAGGGGAGAGGAGGAGAAGGGAGGAGGAGGGAGAAAGAGGAGGGTGGAGGGGAGGAGGAGGAAGAGGGGGAGGGAGGAGGAGCGAGGAGTAGGGGAGGAAGAGGGAGGAGGAAGAGGGAGAGGAAAGGGAGAGGGAGGAGGGAGAAACGCAGGAGGAGGAGGCGGAGGATAAATGGGAGGAGGAGGAGGGAGGAGGATGAGGAGGAAGGGAGGGAAGAGGAGTGGTAAAAGGAGAGGGGAGGAGAAAAAGGGAGGGGAAATAGGGGAGGAGGAGGGAGGTGGAAGTGATGAGGGAGGAGGTAGAGGAAAAAAGGAGAGAGGATGAAAGTAGAGGAGGAGAGGAGGAGGAGGGAGGAAGATAGGGAGGGGAGTAGAGCGGTGGGAGGGAGGGGGGGGGAGGAAGGGATAGAGAGGAGGAAGAAGGAAGAGTGGGAGGATAAGGTGAGGATGAGAAGTAGAGAGGTAGGTGAGAGTGAGGAGAGGTATTAGGTAGAGAGTAGGAGGAGAAGGGGGTGTAGGGGTAGGAGGAGCATTGAGGCGGAAGGAAGGGGATTGACATTATAGAGTCGGAAGAAGGGAGTAGTAGTAGACAAGGTAAGGAGAGTCTTGGAGAAGATGATGAGGGCTATCATTGGGATGAAGGCGGGTTTCAAAGTTATGCGAGTAGGAGTGCGCATGCAGCGATCATAATTGAGGAGGTCGATAGAGGGAGGGGAGGTGGAGGGCGTTCGTAGACTGTGTGTCAGTGAGCGCTTTATTCGGGGTGGTGAGTAGGTGATTGAGTCGTGGGAGGAAGAAAAGGATGTAGGAGGGTGAAGGTTATTATTAAATAGTTTAGTCGGAGTTAGGATGTAAAGTGAGGAGAGGAATTATAATGCATAAGGCCTGTAGATAACGAAGCAGCGAAAAAAGGTGGGAGCATCTGCATTTAATTCATAATACAGTTACCCGACTAGCGTCTGCGATCTGTCTATTCTAATCTGACGGGAGAAACCCGGTGTGGATTCGCCACTCCTTAGGCGGGGGGGAGCGCTACATATAAATTCCATTTTAAAAAAAATTAAAAGAATGTCTTTCCACAAACCATCCATTAGTTTTAATGAAAAACCGGTATTGAAGCACCTACACACTGTAGATACTTCATTTAGCTAAAAGGATGAGTTACAACAATGTTATGCATTAGGTCATTATTTTTATGAAACTGTGAAATGATTAAAGATTTATCATTATTTTATTATAAAATCATAGATGCCTGCAGATAACTATAACAGAGTTATAAATCTTAGAAAACGATGCAACAATAATGAATATAACGGTATATAGCATGTTTTAAAAGTTATGCACTTGAATAACTGTTCATAGAGTTAATCACACTCAGCATATAAGATATATAGGAAAAGAGAAATATAAATAAGATTATAAAGTAGCCGATTTTACACTTAAAAAATATGACAGTTGGCAGCGGCGGAAATGGAGGAGGACGTGAAGAAAATTTCATCGCAATTATGGAGGGACGCGTTTCGCGGAGAACGAATAAAAGGAAAAAATACATACATAGCATACATACATACATACATAGCATACATACACGACAGACAGACAGATCAGACAGACATACAGACAGATCAGACAGACAACAGACAGACAGACAGACTAGACATACGATACATACACAATACATCCAGAACTACAGACCTACATACATACATACATACACAAAATACAGACAGACAATACAGACAGACAGTACAGACATACACCACACACACACACACACACACCACATCACCACACGACACACATACAACAACAATACATACATACAATACAACAACTACAGCACATACATACATACATACATACATACAAGAATACATACAGAATACACATACATACATAATACTACATACGACAGACAGACAGTAGCTACACACACATCACACACTACGATACATACATACAGCACACATACATACATAACCGTACATACGACATACATACTACTACATACATACATACATACATCATACAATACAATACAGACATACCATACATACAAGACAGACATACATACATACAATACATACATACATACATACATACATACGACTACATACATACATACATACATACATACATACATACTATACATACATACATACAGACATACATACATAAATACATACATAAACATACATACATACATACAGATAACATACATAGCAACATACGCATACATACATACATACATACATACATACATACATACATACATACATACATACATACATACATACATACATACATACATACATACATACATACATACATACATACATACATACATACATACATACATACATACATACATACATACATACATACATACATACTACATACATACATACATACATACATCAATACATACTACATACATACATACATACATACATACATACATACATACATACATACATACATACATACATACATACATACATACATACATACATACATACATACATACATACATACATACATAAATACATTCCCATACATACTCATACATAGCATACATACATACATACATACATACAATACATCATACATACATACATACATACATACATACATACATACATACATACATACATACATACATTACATACATACAACATACATACATAGCAATACATACATACATACATACATACATACAATACAGACATACGACAATACATACATATGTATGTATGTTGTATGTATGTATGTATGTATGTATGTAAGGTAGGTATGTATGGATAGTATGTATGTATGTAAGTAGTAAATGTAGTATGTATGTATGTATGTATGTAGGGATGTATGTAGGTAGGTAGGATGTAGGTATGTATGTATGGAGGTATGTATGTAGTATGTATGTATGGAGGTATGTATGTATGTATGTATGTATGTATGTATGTATGTATGTATGTAGGTATCTATGTATGTATGTATGTATGTATGTATGTATGTATGTATGTATGTATGTATGTATGTATGTATGTATGTATGTATAGGTATGGTATGTATGTATGTATGTATGTAGTATGTATGTATGTATGTATGTATGTATGTATGTATGTATGTATGTATGTATGTATGTATGTATGTATGTATGTATGTATGTATGTATGTATGTATGTATGTATGTATGTATGTATGTATGTATGATGGTATGTATGTAGTATGTATGTATGTATGTATGTATGTATGTATGTAGTATGTATGTATGTATGTATGTATGTATGTATGTATGTATGTATGTATGTATGTATGTATGTATGTATGTATGTATGTATGTATGTATGTATGTATGTATGTATGTATGTATGTATGTATGTATGTATGTATGATGTATGTATGTATGTATGTATGTATGTATGTATGTATGTATGTATGTATGTATGTATGTATGTATGTATGTATGTATGTATGTATGTATGTATGTATGTATGTATGTATGTATGTATGTATGTATGTATGTATGTATGTATGTATGTATGTATGTATGTATGTATGTATGTATGTATGTATGTATGTATGTATGTATGTATGTATGTATGTATGTATGTATGTATGTATGTATGTATGTATGTATGTAGTATGTATGTATGTATGTATGTATGTATGTATGTATGTATGTATGTATGTATGTATGTATGTATGTATGTATGTATGTATGTATGTATGTATGTATGTATGTATGTATGTATGTATGTATGTATGTATGTATGTATGTATGTATGTATGTATGTAGGTTGTATGTATGTATGTATGTATGTTATGTATGTATGTATGTATGTATGTATGTATGTATGTAGTATGGATGTATGTATGTATGTAGTATGTATGTATGTATGTATGTATGTATGTAGTATGTAGGTACTGGTATGTATGTATGTATGGTCCTTTAATGCGTTCGCGAACGGTCATCCAAGTGAGGTGAATTTGCGTCAAGTCTTCCTCTCATTCCGCGCTGCCAACTGTCAAGAGTTGTTTAAGTGGAAAACGAGCTACTTACTTAATATTATTTAATATATTCATTTTTCATTAGAATATCATATATAGCGAGGGGACTAACTCTAGAAAGTTATTCAAGGGGCATAACTTTTAATAACATGCTATATACCTTAGAGTCATATGTGTTGCATCGTTTTCAAGATTTATAAACTCTTTTGTCGATAGTTAAGATGCAGGCATATAGTTTATATATAATAATGAATAAATCTTTAAGGCATTTCAAAGTTTTCATAAAAATAGCATAATGCATACATTGATAACTCATCCTTTATGCTAAAGAGTTATCTCACAGTCGTGTAGGTGATTAAATAGCAGTTTTCATTAAAATAATGGATGGTGTGTGGAAAGACATTCTTTTAGTTTTTTGTTAAAAGGAATTAATGAGACGCTCCCCGCCAGGAGCTGGCGAAGCCACACCGGGTCGAGATAGATAGACAGATAGACAGACAGATAGTCGGAACGTAGATGAATTAACTGAGATGCTCCCCACGTTTCTCAGCTGCAGTTATCTACAGGCATATGCAGCAGAAA
>JACEFZ010015969.1:0-39396 GCA_014155875.1 Cepaea nemoralis
GGCCTTTAAACAGCGTTTTCATTCGCTCTTAAAAACTTAATTCTACTTACATAACCAAATTTGTTATTAGAACTGACCACATGCCTTTAAAGTTTTTCTAGAAGCTCCAGTGCAGAACGGGAAAAAACAGACGGGGGCATTGAATCTACAGGGTACCCCGGGTAATTGAGTACTCCGGGTAGGATAAATCATGCCCCGTTTTTTGTCTAAATTCCTATCCACGTCATAAGAAGTTTTACAGAAGAGGAAGCAGCTGAACCAGAGATAGAAGACCCGAAATTTGGCAAGAAAATATTCTAGATTCTCCCTATAATAAATAGGGAAAATTTTGATAGCCCTACCATGGGTAAAATTCTGAACTAGGGAAGAAGACCTACATTTAGCAAAATTAAATTTAAGAAGAGCCGTTTTGGGCCCAAGGTCATAAAAATAAAAAAAAAATTACGAGAAACGAAATAACAAATAAAAAAAATTTTTGGTTTTACAAAAAGGGACAGTTAAAATTAAATGTGTGAAAGGAACGGGGCAGCAAAGGGGAAAAATTCCCAGGCTTTTGGGAAAATGAACTTTTAAAAGCTTTTCACGATAAAAATGGACATCTCGGAAGACAAACTGGTGAAAGCACTTACAAGAAAATATTATTGGCCAAACTTTTTAAATTTTCATCAAATAGTAATACGTGAAAAAAGTGCAAAATTAAAAGGCCCAAAAAAAACAATAAAGTCTCCCTTAAAAACCCACAAATTTTCCCTCATTTCCCCAATGCAAAAATTAGTTTAGATATATGGGGTCCACACCCCGGACATTGTCAGGAAAGGGTTTTTAAATTCATATAGTAACGTCACAGCCCTTTGGCCAGAGGTTTATTGCAATCCCAGTAGAGCGCGGATACTGTCATTAATATTTTTTTACAGGGTTCGTAACCAAGGTTAGTTGCCCACAAAATTACTTTATAAAAAATGGTAGGGGGTTTGTAAATAAAAAATTCGAAAAGTTTTTTAAAAGATTTTAAAAATAAGACCTATAAAGAACCCCATTTTATAGACCTTCTTCAAATTCGAAAAACGAAGTCCCAATCGGGCGTTATAACGACATTTTTGGGAAAGATTATTGATGAAAATGAAAGAGATTTTGGGGTTTATTTTTGGGACCTCCCCCCTTTGCGCCATTTTGTAAAAAACAAAAGGGGGCACGGGGTTTTTTAAACCCTTTTATTTATTCCGGGGGGAACCAATATTACCTAAGATATCTATTAAAAACCCAGACGGAAATATTTGGGGGAAGAATTTCAAGAGACCATAAAACAAGAAAAGCATAAAGCACAGGGGAGGGTTTAAAGGGAAAAATATAATTAAACTAGGGAAAGACAAAAAAGTACAAGAATGTAAATACAAAATTTTCAGGAGTTTTTAAGGGAGGGTTATAGAGTTTATTTCAAGAAGCATAAAAAAAACTCTAAAATTTGTTCTCGTTTGGGTTCCAGGGTTTTTACGTTTTGGAAAAACTTTAAAGTACGTATATTATAAAAAACCAGGTCACAGCACATATAGCAAGGGCACACGTTGAACCTTAAGAAATAGAAGAGGAGAAAAGAAAAAAAATAATTAAATAATTTAAATTTTATTCGGACCCCGAATTTTTGGATAACAGGTTTTTTAAGGAGCTACGTAACCCCAGGGCCCTTTAAAAAAAACCAGAACAAAATCAGTTGCTAGCAAATTTCCCCAATTACGAAGATACTCAAGAAAAACAATTCCAAAAAATGGAAAAGAAAGGCCCAAAGAAACTCATTAGATAGTATGGAAGAAGACACAGGTTTTTTCCTTTAAAAATACTAGCAAGCAAAGAAAAAAAGAATGGACAGTCAAAAAGTAAAGAAATGAAAAAACAGAGGGGAATTAGAGAAATTTTTCAACCCGCGGAGAAAATATACCTCTACTAGAAGATCCTTAAAAAGAGTGATCCAAAAATTAGGTGGGATGTTGAACGGAAGAGATTAGCGGCAGCTGAAGAGAGACATACAGACAAAAGAAGAAGAAATGGATGAAAAGTCAGAGTCAAGTATAGTTGGAAAAAAACTAATAAGTTGTACGAAAAAGATAATTTTTATTTAGAATTAGCACTTTTTCAAAGAAACTTGGACTTGTTGAAGAAGCGGAAAAGCAGGAGATAGATGTTAGAAAGTACTGCAGATAGCAGGAGTTAGAAGTGAAAGGGAGGCTTATACGAAACGGTGGAAGTGGTCTCGAGATATTGGTACAAAAGGGTTTAAAATATTTTTGTTACTGTTGGAAATGCCGTATTTAACGATAAGGATTAACAAGTGAGACAGCTCCTAGAGAAACATATTACAAGTTCGTTGATAATTTTGAGGTTGGCTACTACGTTTTAGTTAATATTGGTTATTTGGGCCCCGTTACGGTGCTTACTTTAAAAGTTGTTTCGGTTGTTATGTGCTGTTAGGAGTTAGAAGATAATAATGGTATGAAAAAATGTTAATTCCCGATTTGTTTAGGTAAATAGAACAGGGGTTTAATAAGTAATTGGTCAGTAGTTTTAAAAAATATACGGATGGACAGTGAAATGTTTTTGTTTTCTTGGTCTAGATATACTGGAATGTCCTGTATAAGTAGATATACGTTATTTTACTTAGTAAGAGGGGCCAATGTTGGTGGTCACTATACGTAATATGTTTTTATGATTGAGTTGGTTCTGGAAAAGGGTGGCAAACGTTTAGTTATGATTTTATAAGTTAAAATTTTTTTTTTTTTTGATTTGGTTTTGAAAAAATGATTGTTGTTTTTGATTTATTGATTTAAAAAGGGGGGTTGATTGTGTTCCTAGCATTTGATTTTGGTAAAATCTATTGGACCGTAAAAGTGTCCAATAGTGATAGGTAGTAAAAATTTTTTTATTCTGATTTGATAACATGCATGTTGTGTCTTTTTAAAAATTTGTTTTTTCTTTAGATTCGGTTGGGGGTTGTGTTCATTTTTTTTCCCGATTACATGAATGCTTTAGTATATTGATTTATGATTTTTAAAGTTAGTCGAGGACGTTTACGTTTGAGGTTTGGCTTAGAGTCTTTCGTTCAGAAATGATTTTATTATACTTATTTTCCCCAAAGATATAAGGTAGGGGAAGACTGTAAATGGCAGTATATGACCCATGGGGGTACGGGGGGAAGATATAGGTGCTGTGAAATACCAGGGTTTAATTATATTAGAGATGTTCATTTGGGAAAATGAACATGGGGTCATGGTGGAAAGGGGAGATAATAAAAAGGAACAAATTTGGTTGGCAATGTCAAGTTGGGAAAATAATTTATGAAACTTTTGGGCCCAAAATTTTTTTATAACGAAAAAAGATGTATTTCATAAGGGGTTTTTAAAAAAAAAATTATTTTACAAATTTTTTTTATTGGCAAGGGAGGTAAAGGGGTGTCTTAATTTGAAATTTCTGTATGTCCATGTGGTCATGTCGTGTATTCATTCTTTATGTTTTTTTTTACTAGGGGCGCACCGCTTCTTTGCTTTTTCTAACTACATTGTTTTTTGTACGTCCTGGTGTTTGAAAGAATGAGAAATTGTATAAGGTCAAAAGTTTCGATAAAGAATTTATGAGCTGTTCTTATAATATGTATATTTGATACAGGAAACAGGAGGAGCCAAGAAAGAACCAGAATAGTAAAGAATGAGAAATTTTATAAGTTCAAAAGTTTCGATAAAGAATTTATGAGTTGTTCTTATAATATGTATATTTGATACAGGAAACAGGAGGAGCCAAGAAAGAACCAGAAATGAAGAAATATATAGTGGATAGCTATATAATTTGGGGAAATAGAAACGAAAGAAGGGACTGTTTGGATTAACAGAGTTACCATACGTGGTATTATATAAATAAAAGTTGAAGAAGAAGTATATGGGGGGGGGGGGGGGGGTTATTAGCAGACCATATCACTGGGAGAAGAATTAAAAGATATATTATTTACTCAAACTTGAGCTGGTTTTAGGGAAGATTAGAGGACAAAAAGGAAATGGAGTATGGGGATTAGGAGTAAAGAGTTTTCCTTTATAAGGAAAATTCTTTATTCAACATGGGGAGGTGTAACAGTAAGGGAGGAGTACTGGGGTATTATTAGAATCTAGTGGGAAACAGATACAGCACGATTGAGCATCGAGAGTGAAAGGGTGAGAGATGCTCGATCGTGACGTATTGGGTTGGCAAGAGCAGTTAAGATCGGGCCTTGGACTTGAGTGGAGGAGAACATCGAAGCTTTGTCATCTTACACAAATAAACGTTATATCAACAAGAAAACAACATGCCTTCGTGTTCTTATACACTGGTATAATATCCTACAATACGCCAGCCTGTTCGAGCAAACACTTGTGTATTCTACAAGAGATAGATATCCTACAATACGCCAGCCCGTTCCAGCAAACAATTGTGTATTCTACAAGAGATAGATATCCTACAATACGCCAGCCCGTTCCAGCAAACAATTGTGTATTCTACAAGAGATAGATATCCTACAATACGCCAGCCTGTTCGAGCAAACATTTGTGTATTCTACAAGAGATAGATATCCTACAATACGCCAGCCCGTTCCAGCAAACACTTGTGTATTCTACAAGAGATAGATATCCTACAATACGCCAGCCTGTTCGAGCAAACATTTGTGTATTCTACAAGAGATTTAACCACATCTGAACCCTTACTGACGACCCGACTGTATACAGTCATGTTTTGTATTACATTCTGGGATGTGGTTGGTTACAGTCACATGTAGTTTATTGTCTCAGATTATATTCTGGGATGTGGCTGGTTACAGTCACATGTAGTTTACTGTCTCAGATTATATTCTGGGATGTGGTTGGTTACAGTCACATGTAGTTTATTGTCTCAGATTATATTCTGGGATGTGGTTGGTTACAGTCACATGTAGTTTACTGTCTCAGATTATATTCTGGGATGTGGTTGGTTACAGTCACATGTAGTTTACTGTCTCAGATTATATTCTGGGATGTGGTTGGTTACAGTCACATGTAGCTTATTGTCTCAGATTATATTCTGGGATGTGGTTGGTTACAGTCACATGTAGCTTATTGTCTCAGATTATATTCTGGGATGTGGCTGGTTAGTCACGTGTAGTTTATTGTCTCAGATTATATTTGTGTCATGATCAATGATCCGTCATGATCTGAGGATCGCGGGTTCGACCTCGGACTGCATCACAGAGACCACTAGAGCAGTGGTTCCAGAGACACATGGGAGGTCAACCCGGGAGCTACAGAGTTCGTGCTGTGATAAAGGTGATGTGGTAGCGGCTCTTTCACATCGAGTGGGCAGTGCAAGAACACACCATCTGGTTATCCCTTGTCTACCAGAGAACGAGGTATTGGGCAAGTGAATATCGCAGGCTAGGAATAACATCGCCGTGGAGAGAGAGAGAATGTGATTTGATTTGATTTAACTTAACTTTATTTTCAAAATGTAACAAATTGGGCACACAGACCTGTCTTACATTCGGCCCTTCCAATCACACATCTTTCGTTCATCAATAGTGCATGATACATTTACATAGGGGAAAAAAACATTGTCAAAGAAATGTTGTAAACATAAACAATGCATATTACCATATTATGAGACACATCCCCCACCCGCCACACATACCCCCACCAACATGCACTCCCAGGAACACATACACTCCCCCACAACCACCCAGCCATCCCCCACCCACACACATATCCTCCACCCATACACATCCTTCCACCCACGCTCATCTTCCCCATCCACACATCCTCTACCCCACCCACACCATCCAACCACCCAGCCAACATACCATTCACATAGCATATCCACCCGTGCATATCCACCAACACACTAATCCCCACCCACCCACACATTCTGCATCCCATCCACACCTCTCCCCACCAAACCACACACACACATCCCTCCCTCACCCACTTTCATATCCTCATATCCCCGCACCCACACATCTCTGCACCCACAAACATACATCTCCCCACCCATACACACATCCCTGCAAACACACACACCTGACACACACACACACATAAATACCCCAGCCACACAAACATCTCCTGACCAACCCACACATCCTCCACCCACACATACCCCACAACCCACATTTACATCCCCCACCCACACGCCGCCACCCAACCACATACTTCCACCCATCCCCCACCCACATGCCAATCCCCAAACCCACACATCCCCTCACACACATATTCCCCCACCAAACCCACACATTATACCCACCCACCAACACACGCAACCCCCATCCACACACACATCCCTTAACCACACACCCATCCCTTACCCACATACCCATCCCCCAACCCACACACACATCTTCCACACCCCCACCACACACACATCCCCCACACACACACGCACATCCCCACACTCACATAATAACTGAAACTAACATGACAAACTCCCACACTTTACACACACACATGCACTGAATCAACATTGGGAGACGACATTGGGGGACGATACATCAATGACATTAGATATGCAGATGATACAATCTTCATTGCAAAGAACAGGACCTGTAAAATTTAGTAGATGCAGTTGTTGCAGACAGTGAACAGCTAGGGTTAGAACTGAATTGTAAGAAGACACAGATTATGTTCGTCACTGGAAAGAAGGAAATACCATAATGTGATATACAAGTACATGGGCATATTCTTAAGCAAGTGAATCGATACAGTTATCTCGGCACAGTCATAACATCTGATGGGAGATGCCTTGAAGAGATTAGGACAAGAATTGCCACTGTGAAGGTAGCCTTCTGCAAGATGAAAAACATACTGACCAATAAAAAGATATAAATTGAAATGAGAAAAAGAGTGTTAAAGTGCTACTTAGAACCTGCACTTTTGTATGGATGTGAAGCGTGGACAATAAGCAATCAATCTGAAAAACAGCTGATGGTTGAGGAAATGTGGTTTCTGAGGAAAATGCAAAGAATACCATGGACAGACAGAAAAATCAATGAACAAATCCTTCAAGAAACAAATGAAGATAGTAAACTCATTAGAGTCATTAGACGTAGACAGTCATAATTTTTTGGGCATGTTAAGAGAAGAAATGACTTGGAGAACTTGGTGACAACTGGCAAGATCAAAGGGAAGAGACCAAGGGGAAGACCGAGAAGTAAATACCTGAATGGCTTGGCCACGTGGCATGGTTGAGGCAGGAACACGGAGCTGATCCACAACTCTGGTGATGGAGTGAGTTGGCAGAACATGACTGCCCACGCTTATCGGCATGGCACATGATGGATGGATGCGCTGACGATTATCGTGAGCATTCTCACAAAAATGTAAACGATGGAGAAAAAAAATATACATATACATTGTGTAATGTAAACAATAGCGATGTGATTCAATAAGTTAATACCTAAAATTGACATAAACGTAATGGAATAAGAAGTGCTCAAGTTTTCGTCAGTACATGTAAGAAAATCAAGCGGCAGTAAACATGATAATATGAAAGATGAGGATAAGACAAATATGGAATAGCATGTCACAAGACATATGTGCGCTCAATTCTCTCTATCTCTCTTTCTATCTTTTTGTTTTGTTTCACACACACTAACTCTCTCGTTGCCAGACTCCCCTCATGACATATCTTTATTATCATCATTTTGTGAGAACAAATGCTATCGAGACATTCCCTCTAACATACCGCTAATGATGACCATGAAGTATTTACTCATCTCAGTAACCTAAAAACAACTCACCAGGACTAGATGGAATTAGTAATCGGATCCTTCGCTATGCTGCACCGGCGATCTGCGAGTCACTAACTTTTATATATAATCAATGTCTCACCAAAGGCCACTTCCCATCAGCCATTAAAATCGCTAAAGTGTATTCTCATTTAAAAAATGGGTCATTAGAAGATCGTCTCATGAGTAACTATAGGCCAATTTCCATATTATCCTCACTATCCAAACCACTAGAAATGCACATTCACAAAACAACACTAGAACACTTAGTTCCTCACTAGCTAATAGTTGACAGTCAGTCATGGTTTCGGCCACAATATTCTTATCATACAGCCTTAAAAAACATGATAAAAAACTGGCATCAAAATATTAACAACAATACTCTATGTGGAGCGGTGTTCATAGACTTTAGAAAAGCATTCGATATGATAGATCATACTATTCAAATTAAAAAACTAGAAACAATGAAATTAAGCTTTAATATAGTGACATTAATAAACTCATTTTTATTAGACAGAAAACAAGCAATATAACACAATAAATCTTTATCTCAAGCCATTACCATTAATATTGGAGTACCTCTGGGGTCTATACTTGGCCCTCTGTTATTTGCCATTTATATAAATGATCTTGCCTTACACCTTTTGTCGTCCTGCAATCTATTTGCAGATGACTGCACTGTATATACAAACACGATTGATTGTAATATGCTAGAATCATCCTTGCAACAGGATATAAATAGTATAGTTAATTGGAGTCATGCAAACTGCATGCAAATTAACATTTCTAAAACAAAATCTATGTTAATAGCAACCAGGCAAAGACTTCACACTCTAAACTCGCAGAGAACTCTTCAGCTACACATTGGTAGCATGCCTATAGAAAGTGTAACCGAGCACAAGGCACTGGGTCTTATCATAGATCAAACTCTATCCTTTAATTCCAATGTTCATGCTCTAGTTAAACAAATAGCCAAAAAAGTATACCAACTTGGAAGAATTAAAAATTTCCTCGATGAAAACACAAGAAAGATATTCTATACTTCCCGCATACAGACACGTATTGATTATTGAACCTAAATCTGAGATAGATGCTCCAAGTCAATATCAAAACGCCTTTATTCACTCCAGAAAAGAGCAGTGCATTTAATTAATGGTGAAAAGCTCACCGACAATTCTAACCTACATGAACGTCTTCAGTTACTGCCACTCCACAAACAACTACTATTTAATCAGGCTAAACTAATTCACAAGATCTACAAATTGATGGGAAAGACATTAGACTTATAAAAAACATATATTGGAAACAACAAGCTGCCATAAGGATTGATAATGAAGTGGGACAATATCAGCCTATTAAGAGAGGTGTTAGGCAGGGATGTGTAATGTCTCCAGATCTTTCCCTATACAGTGAAAATATTTTCAGAAATGTAGAAGATATAAATGGTACCAGCATTGGAGAACGAAACATCAATAACATTAGATATGCGGATGATACAGTGTTGACTGCAGACAATGAGCAGGATCTGCAACAATTGGTAGATGTGGTTGTTGTACACAGTGAACAACTAGGGTTAGAATTAAATTGTAAAAAGACACAGATTATGGTCGTCACTAGGAAGGACGAAATACCACAATGTAATATACAAGTAAATGGGAATATTCTTCAACAAGTGAGCAGGTACAATTATCTCGGAACAGTCATAACATCTGATGGGAGATGCCTTGAAGAGATTAGAACAAGAATCGCCATGGCAAAAGTAGCCTTTAGCAAGATGAAAAACATTCTGACCAATAAAAAGATGTCAGTTGAAACGAGAAAAATAGTGTTGAGGGGATATACAGAGCCTGTTCTTTTGTATGGATGTGAAACTTGGACAATGAGAGTCAGGCTGAAAAACATCTGATGGCTGCAGAAATGTGGTTTCTAAGGAAAATGCAAAGAATACCATAGACAGTCAGAAAAACCAATGACCAAGTACTACAGGAGGCAAATGAAAATCGTAAATTGATTAAAGAAATTAGCCGTAGACAGTCAGTGCGTGCCCAATTTGTTACCCTTTGAAAATAAAGTCCGTTCGTTCTCTCCCACGCACAAATGCACGTGCACACACACACATTCACTCTCTCTCTCTCTCTCTTTCTCAAACGCACATACACAAAGTGAACAATTATACCAGTAGGTGAATTATGGTGGCATATAGTCGGTATGGATTAAGCATTGAAAGAGTTTTCGAGTTAGAGAGATAGAGAGAAACAGACAGACAGAGACTGAGAGAGAGAAGACAGGAGACAGAGAGAGAGATAGACTGAGAGAGATAGACTGAGATACAGACCGACAAAGAGAGAGGAGAGAGACAGAGAGAGAGGAGAGACTGACAGACAGAGAGAGATAAAGAGAGAGAGAGACAGACAGACACACAGAGAGAGAGAGAGAGAGAGAGAGAGAGAGAGAGAGAGAGAGAGAGAGAGAGAGAGAGAGAGAGAGAGCGCAAGAGAGAGAGAAAGAGAGCAAGAGGGAGAGATTATAACATATATCTCTTACTGACTTGGAGAAACTGAATGAGAAGAAATGCACGCCACAATACAGACAGCCACAGACAGCCTGGCATGCTTCGAAATAACTACAATTATTTGTGGAGTATGGAAACTACAGTTGTGTAATTGTAATATGTATTATACACTGTCTGAGCAAAATAACATGACACAAACTCTCAAAAGAATACCAGCATCTGGTCAATATGAAATAAAGACGTTCATGACACAATAACATGAATTTAATGTACATGAATTTACTGTTACAACAACATAAATTTAATATACATGAATTTAATGTTAACAAGACAACATGAATTTAATGTTAAAACAACAACATGAATTGAATGTTAATATGACAACGTGAATGTAATGTTAACAATACAACATGAATGTAATGTTAGCATAGCCACATGAATTTAATGTTAACACAACAACATGAATTTAATGTTAAAACAACAACATGAATTGAATGTTTATATGACAACATGAATTTAATGTTAACATGACAACAGGAATGTAATGTTAACACAGCAACATGAATTTAATGTTAACATGGCAACATAAATTTTACCTTAACATAGCAACATGAATTGAACGTTAATACAACATGTATGTAATGCTAACACAAGCACATGAATGTAACATTAACACAGCAACATGAATTGAACGTTAACACAACATGTTTGTAATGCTAACACAAACACATGAATGTAACATTAACACAATAATATGAAAGTAACGTTAACATGACAACACACATTTAACATTAACACAACATGCATTTTTAAAGTGAACATGACATAATGAATTTAACATTAACACAACAAGATGAAACCTGAAAAAGATGGACATTGTCTGGACATTAACTCAACATCAACCAACATGACACAACCATAGCAACACAGGCATGTCCTCACATGCCATTGGCTCCTGCTGCTGAACCAGTCATTGCGGAGATTGCAGCCATGTGTCACACAAGCACGTCCAACGATGTTCTTAGGTCATAAGTTCTCAGACATCAGTGATGTTGTTACATCAATCAGTTCTCAGACATCAGTGATGTTGTTAGGTAATAAGTCTCAGACATCAGTGATGTTGTTAGGTCAATAAGTTCTCAATCATCAGTGATGTGTTCTGACCAATGAGTGGTCAGACATCAGTCATGTGTTTTGCCCAGTCAGTGCTCATGCATCATGGACGCTGTGAGTGCCACATCAGTCCCCGCTGTTACTGAGTCCTTAACTCTCTGGGGATACACAAGAGAGATCAATGGTAACATCAGAGACAAGAGAAATGTAGCTTTGGATATATCAATCACAGACAATACAGGGAAAGTACAGGGACAGGAATAGAAGAAGGAAAGTAGTGGGTCAGTACAGGGAAAGTGCAGGGTAAATAGAAGGAAATAAGAGGATAGTAGAATACAAATGGAGAGAATCAATTTCACTGCACTGGGTTTTCCACTATGTGTCTCATCCCTCTCTGCACACCCGCAAAACTGGCACACAGCATTCAAAAGCTCTATCAATTACCCGCAAGCCTGGCACACAGCACTCACAATAGCTCTAGCAATTACCCACAGCAGTCTCCAGAAACATTGCAACCCTGGTCTGAACGATGCAGTCAGTACACGAACCCACGACATTCAGAGAGCAAGGCAGGCAGTTTCTTCTTCATCTTCTTCTTCTTCTTCTTCTGCATTCATCCAGTTGTTTTTTTTTCCTTTTTTGGATGTGATTGTGTTGAGCCTGTTTACAGCAAAGCTGCGTTCTTGCGCCGTTAGGCCGACACATCCGACTTCTGCGGACATTTGTTGACCGGGTTAACCATCCCGGGCAGGCAGTTTGACCACTCTTCCACTGTGACCACTAATAATAGGACAGTAGAGGGACAGTGGAGGGAAGTAGAGGGACGGTAGAGGGACAGAGGTACAGCAGGAACTCAGTAGTGACATTGCTGGACATTATGACAGAGAACAGAGGCTGTTGCTACACCCACAACATTACAGCAGGTGTTGGTGACCTGAGGCACACATCCAGCAGGTGTTGGTGACCTGAGGTACACATCCAGCAGGTGTTGGTGACCTGAGGTACACATCCAGCAGGTGTTGGTGACCTGAGGCACACATCCAGCAGGTGTTGGTGACCTGAGGTACACATCCAGCAGGTGTTGGTGACCTGAGGCACACATCCAGCAGGTGTTGGTGACCTGAGGTACACATCCAGGAGGTGTTGGTGACCTGAGGCACACATCCAGCAGAGCCACAATGTCTCCCTTGGAGGGATGCCCCTGGGTCACCTGCTGCTCTGTCTCGATGCAACATCACCCCTGGACTTGCACACCTGATGTGGCACTGTGGCCAGTACAAACTTGGCTGACACTGCATGCTTCGCCAATGATTTATCGTGTACACATGCGCATGTTGTGGTGATACTCTCGCCTGCTAGACCAGCGGTCTCCAAATCCTTGGAGATGGGCATCACCAGTGACCTGTGAAAATATGGGTACCAAACATTGCTGGCAAGTGAAGTCAGGCGGTGTCATATTGACCAGTGTCCAGTCAGTGTGGATAGATGACTGGTGTCATGTTGACCAGTGTCCAGTCAGTGTGGATAGATGACTGGTGTCATGTTGACCAGTGTCCAGTCAGTGAGGATAGATCACGCAATAACCTATATGCATCAATGTGTGAGAAGTGGTGGTAACCTGGAGTGACTTAATTGTGTGCTTATGTCGCGTTGACATGTTCTCGATGCAATGAGATCTCCCCAGAAAGTCTCTTCATGATCTACCACAGCTTTGACCAGGTGTCACTTCTGTATGTAACACTGAATGGCAAACCAGGGATGGTAAAGGAGGAGGAGAACAAGAAGAAGATCATGAATCAAGCAGGATTATGCATGTAATCTGTAAGTAATCCTAATGACCTGACCCCGTCAAGGATGGTGTCAGGCGCACTCATGTCTAGTCTGTCCGCAGTTGACACTCTTGTCACATCTACAAACACACCTGACATCCACGCCCACACCTGACATCTACACCCACACCTGACGTCTACACCCACAACTGACATCTACACCTACACCTGACATATACACCCACACCTGAAATCTACACCCACACCTGAAATCTACAGCCACACCTGACATCTACACCCACACCTGACATCTACACCCACAACTGACATCTACACCTACACCTGACATCTACACCCACACCTGACATCTACACCCACACCTGACATCTACACCCACACCTACACCCACACATGACATCTACATCAGCACCTGACATCTACATCAGCACCTGACATCTACACACCCACACCTGACATCTACACCCACATGTTACTACACCCACACCTGACATCTACACCCACAACTGACATCTACCCCCACATCTGACATCTACCCCGACACATAACATCTACACCCACACCTGACATCTAAACCAGCACCTGACATCTACCCCCACATCTGACATCTACCCCCACACCTGACATCTAAACCCACACCTGACATCTAAACCCACACCTGACATCTACACCCACACCTGACATCTACACCCACACCTAACATCTACACCCACACATGACATCTACACCCACACCTGACATCTACACAAAACTTGACATCTACACCCACACCTGACATCTACACCCACACCTGACATCTACACACCCACACCTGACATCTACACCCACATCTGACATCTACACCGTCACCTGACATCTACACTGGCACCTGACATCTACACTAGCACTTGACATCTACACCGGCACCTGACATCTACACCCACACCTGACATCTACACCCACATCTGACATCTACACCGTCACCTGACATCTACACCTACACCTGACATCTACACCCACACCTGACAACAACACCCACACCTGACAACTACACTGGCACCTGACATCTACACCCACACCTGACATCTACACCCACACCTGACATCTACACCCACACCTGACATCTACACCCACACATGACATCTACAACTGCACCTGACATCTACACACCCACACCTGACATCTATAACTGCACCTGACATCTACACATGCACCTACAATCTACAACTGCACCTGGCATCTACACTGGCACCTGACATCTACACACCCACACCTGACATCTCCAACTGCACCTGACATCTACACTGGCACCTGACATCTACACCCACACCTAACATCTACACCCACACCTGACATCTACACCCACACCTGACATCTACACACCCACACCTGACATCTACAACTGCACCTGACATCTACACACCCACACCTGACATCTACACACCCACACCTGACATCTACAACTGCACCTGACATCTACACCTGCACCTGACATCTACAACTGCACCTGACATCTACACTGGCACCTGACATCTACACCCACACCTGACATCTACACTGGCACCTGACATCTACACGAACACCTGACATCTACAACTGCACCTGACATCTACACTGGCACCTGACATCTACACTGGCACCTGACATCTACACCCACACCTGACATCTACACCTGCACCTGACATCTACTGCCACACCTGACATCTACACCCGCACCTGACATCTACCCCCACACCTGACATCTACACCCACACCTGACATCACCCTCAGGTCAGTCAATGCATTATCATTGACACATCACTTCTCTACGGCAATATTTCTTACAGGATTACTATTGACTTTCATCGCGTAGAAGATTTGTTTGTTTGCGAAGGGAAATAACTGAGATATATTTAGACGAGACTGGATGATCTCCCGTCCACACAGTGGAGCCCTGGCCCAGCCTGTCAGAGCCGCCTGTGAACTGGGGAGCAAACAACACCTGGCTGCATGCCACATGATGATAGTGCACATAACTTACTCTCTGCTCCATGATGATGAGGTCACTGAGCGTCTTCACCTCCTGCTCACTGGCCAGCAGCGACGCCTGCTGGCGGACGAGCTGCCTGAGGTGGCTCCTGCAGTCCCGAAGATGAGACCGGGTCAGCTTGGCGTGGTGTCTCCGCTGCCTGGGTGCAACAGGGATGAGACACAATGATAAATGGGTACAACAGGGATGAGACACAAATGATGACAGGGTGCAACAGGAATGAGACATAATGATAACTGAGTGCAAGAGTGATCAGACATAATGATAACTGAGTGCAACAGGGATGAGACACAATGATAACTGAGTGCAACAGAGATGAGACACAATGACTTAGTGCAACAGGGATGAAACACAATGATAACTGAGTGCAACAGGGATGAGACAAAATGATAACTGAGTGCAACAGGGATGAGACACAATGATAACTGAATGCAACAGGGATGAGACACAATGATAACTGAGTGCAACAGGGATGCGACACAATGATAACTGAGTGCAACAGGGATGAGACACAATGATAACTGAGTGCAACAGGGATGAGACACAAAGATGACTGGGTGCAACAGGAATCAGCCACAATGATGACTGAGTACAACAGGGATGAGACACAAAGATGACTGGGTGCAACAGGGATCAGACACAATGATGACTGAGTGCAACAGGGATGAGAAACAATGATGACTGAGTGCAACAGGGATGAGACACAATGATGACTGAGTACAACAGGGATGAGACACAAAGATGACTGTGTGCAACAGGGATCAGACACAAAGATGACTGGGTGCAACAGGGATCAGACACAATGATGACTGAGTGCAACAGGGATGAGACACAATGATGACTGAGTACAACAGGGATGAGACACAATGATAACTGAGTGCAACAGGGATGAGACACAATGATGACTTGAGTACAACAGAGATGAGACACAATGATAACTGGATGCAACAGGGATGAGACACAATGATAACTAAGTGCAACAGGGATGAAACACAATGATAACTGAGTGCAACAGGGATGAGACACAATGATGACTGAGTGCAACAGGGATGAGACACAATGATGACTGAGTACAACAGGGATGAGACACAATGATGACTGGGTGCAACAGGGATGAGACACAATGATAACTGAGTGCAACAGGGATCAGACACAATGATGACTGAGTACAACAGGGATGAGACACAAAGATGACTGGGTGCAACAGGGATGAGACACAATGATGACTGAGTGCAACAGGGATGAGACACAATGATGACTGAGTGCAACAGGGATGAGACACAATGATGACTGAGTACAACAGGGATGAGACACAAAGATGACTGGGTGCAACAGGGATCAAACACAATGATGACTGAGTACAACAGGGATGAGACACAAAGATGACTGGGTGCAACAGGGATGAGACACAATGATGACTGAGTGCAACAGGGATGAGACACAATGATGACTGAGTACAACAGAGATGAGACACAATGATAACTGGATGCAACAGGGATGAGACACAATGATAACTAACTGCAACAGGGATGAAACACAATGATAACTGAGTGCAACAGAGATGATACACAATGATGACTGAGTACAACAGGGATGAGACACAAAGACGACTGGGTGCAACAGGGATCAGACACAATGATGACTGAGTACAACAGAGATGAGACACAAAGATGACTGGGTGCAACAGGGATGAGACACAATGATGACTGAGTGCAACAGGGATGAGACACAATGATGACTGAGTACAACAGGGATGAGACACAAAGATGACTGGGTGCAACAGGGATCAGACACAATGATGACTGAGTACAACAGGGATGAGACACAAAGATGACTGGGTGCAACAGGGATGAGACACAATGATGACTGAGTGCAACAGGATGAGACACAATGATGACTGGGTGCAACAGGGATGAGACACAATGATAACTGGATGCAACAGGGATGAGACACATTGATAACTAAGTGCAACAGGGATGAAACACAATGATGACTGAGTGCAACAGGATGAGACACAATGATGACTGGGTGCAACAGGGATGAGACACAATGATAACTGGATGCAACAGGGATGAGACACATTGATAACTAAGTGCAACAGGGATGAAACACAATGATGACTGAGTGCAACAGGGATGAGACACAATGATGACTGAGTACAACAGGGATGAGACACAAAGATGACTGGGTGCAACAGGGATCAGACACAATGATGACTGAGTACAACAGAGATGAGACACAAAGATGACTGGGTGCAACAGGGATGAGACACAATGATGACTGAGTGCAACAGGGATGAGACACAATGATGACTGAGTACAACAGGGATGAGACACAAAAATGACTGGGTGCAACAGGGATCAGACGCAACAGGGATGAGACACAATGATGACTGAGTACAACAGGGATGAGACACAATGATGACTGGGTGCAACAGGGATCAGACACAATGATGACTGGGTGCAACAGGGATCAGACACAATGATGACTGAGTACAACAGGGATGAGACACAATGATGACTGAGTACAACAGGGATGAGACACAATGATAACAGCGTGTTGTGTGGTTCATCAATCATGAACTGACCAAACTTAACTCTCATGATGTCCAGTCAGCCTATCAGGCAATGGTGTGGGACATACAGTTGGCCAGAGAGAGACTGACCACACCAAGCATGGAGCGCTGTTTGGTCTATGCACAAACCTGGCTAGCACTGTAGACTGCTGCAGGGTGTGGGGAAGGCAGCGTAACGTCACTTGTCTGATGTCCCTGAGGGTCATGGACTCATGTAAGCTGTACAGGGGGTTACAGACCAACTGTATTGCCCTGGGTTGTGTCCGTGTATCTCTGGCTACAGCCCCAGTCCCTGGAGACAAACTCGGGGAACAGGGTACAACATAGGGAACAGGGAGATATACAACACAGGGAACATTGAGACATTCAACACAGGGAACATTAAGACATACAACACAGGGAACATTGAGACATTCAACACAGGGAACATTAAGACATACAACACAGGGAACATTAAGACATACAACACAGGGAACATTAAGACATACAACACAGGGAACATTGAGACATAGTAGTAGTAGTAGTAGTAGTAGGCCTCTTTCAGTCCTGAAGGACTATAGAGTTGTGCCGCTTGGGAGGTGCCTGGCAGCACCGCTGGTGACTGTATAGTCCAATTCGAGAATGACAATCCCTGTCACAGTTTCCGCATCTGTGAGACGAGGCAAGTCCCGCAGTAAGTGACTGCTCTTTGAGCCTGTGCCGTCTCTCCTCAGTTTTTTGGATCTGATTGCGCTCAAAGAGCACCAGTCCGTTTCGTACATCTCTTCTCCAGGAGCATCTGTCTGTTGCAACTCTCTCCCACGTGTCTGGATCTATTCCAATGGTTTTCATATCTTGTTTACACACATCCCTATATCGCATTTGGGCGTCTTCCGGTTGGCCTCTTTCCTGTGGCTAGTTCTCCGTAAAGGAGATCTTTGGGAATACGTTCGTCCTCCATTCGAGATACGTGGCCCAACCACCGGAGGCGTCTCTGCTTGAGGAGGGTGTGCACTGTGGTAATATCTGCTCTTTCAAGCACCTGTTTGTTTGTTATGTGGTCTTTCCATGTTATGCCCAGGATACGTCTCAGACATCTTATGTGGAAGGAATTCAACTTCCTTTCCTGTCTTGAGTACAGGGTCCAGGATTCAGACCCGTAGAGTAGTGTGCTAACAACACAAGCTTTATATACTTGAGCTTTTGTACGCTCTGTTAGTCTATTATTCTCCCAAACTCTTTTAGCTAGCCTGGAAAATGTTGTGGCTGCCTTTCCAATGCGTCTGTCGATTTCTGTCTCTAATGAAAGATTATCTGATATTGTCGATCCCAGATACACAAAATCGTGGACGACTTTCAATTCATAATTAGAGATTTTGATTGACGGAGGCGCATCAGCATCTTGTTCCATCACCTGTGTTTTATTTAGGCTAATGGTGAGCTCAAAGTCTTTGCACGCAGCTGCAAAACGATCGATGAGCCTTTGGAGATCTTCTGCGGTATGAGTAGTCAGTGCTGCATCATCTGCAAAAAGTAGTTCTCTTACGCATCTTGGTCTTATTTTGGTCTTTGCCTTGAGTCTTGATGGGTTAAAAAGTTTGCCATCAGATCTTGTGTGGAGGTATATGCCTTCAGTGGCAGTCCCAAATGCTTGCCTTAAGAGAACAGCAAAGAAGATACCAAAGAGTGTAGGAGCAAGCACGCATCCCTGCTTTACTCCGCTGCTGATGCTGAATGACTGGGATGTTGAGCCGTCAAATAAAATGGTCCCCTGCATGTTTTCGTGGAATGATTCACGAGACTAAGAAGGGTGGGTGGACATCCAACCTTTTCAAGGACCTTAAAAAGGCCGCTTCTGCTCACGAGGTCAAATGCCTTTGTGAGGTCGATGAAGGCTATATATAATGGCTTCCTCTGTTCTCTGCACTTCTCTTGGAGCTGCCGGAGTGAGAAAATCATATCGATGGTGGACCTGTTGGGTCTAAATCCGCACTGCGATTCGGGGTAGATTCTTTAGCAAGAATGTGTAATCTTTTAAGGATTACTCTGGCAAAAATCTTGCCTGTAATGCTGAGAAGGGAAATGCCGCGATAGTTGTTGCAGTCGCTTCTGTCGCCTTTGTTTTTATAAAGGGTAACGATGTTTGCGTCTTTCATATCTTGTGGTATTGATTTTTCTCTCCAGCAGAGCTGTAATATTGCATACAGTTCTGGGATGATTGTTTCTTTGCTACATTTTAAAATTTCAGGTGGAATACTATCTTTTCCAGGTGCCTTGCCGGATTTGAGAGACATACAACACGGGGAACATTGAGACATACCACACAGAATCAAATCAAATCAAATCAACTTTATTAGGGTTACAAATTGGGCGCGCAGGCCCGTCTTACATTCGGCCCTTCCAATCACTCGTCTTTCATTCATCAAGAGCATTATACATTTACATAGGAAGAAAAATAAACATTGTGAAATGAATGTTGTAAACATAAACAAGGCAAATTACCATGTTATGAGGCCCATCTCCCACCTACCCATACATCACCCCACCCACACACACACCCCCACCTACCCACACACACGCACACCAAGGGACACATACATACCCACCACCGACCCATCCCCCTTCCGCACATCCCCCACCCACACACTCTCCCCTCACCTGTTCCCCCAACCAAAACACACTCGCCACCCACAAACATTCCCCCACCAACCCACACATCCCACGCCCACCCACATACACATCCTAACCCACACATCCTCTCCCCATCCACACCTCAAACCACCCATCCCCCAGCCACATCTCCATTGACCACATATTCACCACCCATGCACACAATCCCCCACCAACCCACACATCGCACATCCACTCACACATCCCCAAACCATACACACACATCCCCACCAACTGACATCTCCCTACCACCCCCCCCCCCCCACACATCTCCCTAACCACCCATACATCCCCAATCCACTCACACACACACCCCACCACCCACACATACATCCTCCACCCACCCATACATGCCTTAACCCAATCCCCCACTACACAATCCCCCAATCGCACATCACATACATCCCCTACCACGCAATATTCCCAACCCATGCACGACACACACACACATATCCCTCACCAACACATCCCACACCCACATACCACCACACATCCCCACCTACACACCACACACATATCCCCCACCCACATACCGCACAATATTCCCACCCACACCCACACAGATACCCTTACCCATCCACCCCACATATCCCCACCCACACACGACAAAAATCCCCCATCCACACACACATACCTCACCCACACAATATCCCTAAACAACACATCACACACGTCTCGCCACCCAAACACGCATTCCCTACCCGTCCACCAACACACACTCACTCACGCACACATCCTCCACTAAGCACCCACACACCCCACCCACCCCCAACCAAACATCTCTCGATCACAATACCCCTACCCACACACATCCTTCACCCACTCATGCATCCCACCCCGACACATACACAACCCTCACCCACTTACACATCCCTAAGCCACACACACACCCACACATTCCCCATCCACCCACACATCTCCCACCCACACACCCCCACATACTTCCCCCAACCACCCCACCCATACACACATTCCCCACACCCATCACACACATCCCCCACACCACACACTATCCGCCACCCACACACATATCCTCACCCATACCACCACACCCCCCCCCCCACCCACACACCATGCACACATCCCCCACCAACACACCGCACACATATCTCAAGCCCACACACCATACACTTCTCCCCACCCGCCCTTGCGTCCCCAATCCCCCACACACATCCCCTACCCACACAACCCCGCCACCCACACATACTTCCTCAAACCACCCACACATCACCACCCCAAAAAAGAACACCCCCACACCCGGGGCCCCCAAAAAAAACCCCCCACCCGTTCCCCCCCCCCCCCCCATTCCCACACCCCTATTTTCACCCCACACATCCATCCACACATCCCACCCAAAACCCACAAATATCCTACCCACAAAACCCCCACAAAACCCCAAACCCCTCTAAACGCAGGGAACAGGCAATATACATCACAGGGAACATTGAGACATAAAAAGGAACATTTAGACATACAAAAGGGAAAAAGGGAGACATACAACACAGGGAACATTGAGACATACAACACACGGAACCCGGGGACATACAACCAGGGGAAAAGGGGGACATACACACAGGGAACATTGATACATACAACACGGACATTGAGACATACAACAGGGTAACATGAGACATACAACACAGGAACATTGAGGACATACAACACAGAGGAATATTGAGACATACAACACAGGGAACAGGAGACATACAACATGAGGAACATTGAGACATACAAAAAGGAAATGGAGACTACAAAACAGGGACATTGAGACAACAACACGGGGAACATTGAGACATAAAAAACCCAGGGAAATTGAGACACACAACCAGGAACAGGGACTAAAAAAGGGGAAAAGGGAGCTATACAAATGGGAAAACATTGAACATACAACACAGGGAACATTGAGACATACAATACAGGGAATATGAGACAACAACACAGGGAACAGGGAGACCACCACAGGGAACGGGGAGCATAAAAATGGGGAACAGGGAGCTTACAACATAGGAATAGGGAGCTATACAAAGGGGGAATAGGAGCTAAAAAACATAGGGAATAGGGAGCTATACAACATAGGGAATAGGGAGCTATACAACATAGGGAATAGGGAGACATAAAACATGGGGAATGGGGAGCTATAAATAGGGAACAGGGACTATAAAACACAGGGAACAGGGAGCTAGACAACATGGGGAAATAGGGAGCTATCACATAGGAATAGGGAGCTATACAACATAGGGAATAGGGAGCTATACAACATAGGGAATAGGGAGCTATACAACATAGGGAATAGGGAGCTATACAACATAGGGAAAAGGGAGCTATACACCATAGGGAATAGGGAGCTATACAACATAGGGAACAGTGCCAATGTAGACATACAGCTATATCAAGCAGCCAGATTCCAGTTACAATAATATTTCTCTCTCACTGTCTCATTCTGTCTTTCTCTCTTGTATGCATGTGCACAAACACAGAGAGAGAAAGAGAACTTACTCCATGAAAGCCATCTTCATGTGTGCCATGCTCCTGGAGGATCTGGTGATAATGTCTTTATATGTTGGTGCATCAAGAGTAGACAAGAGGTCAAGGACAATCTTCGTTACACTGTCACATTTTATATTCACAATAGAAGTGGGAGAGTCAGTTAGAGAATCAACAGATACTGGTGGGTGTGAGCCAGACAGGAGAAACAACAGGAATGGCCACAGCAACATTCAACAACATGAACCACCCTCCATGTGCCCTAGCCACTGTACCCCCCCCCTCCCCCCATGTGTGCCCTAGTCACTCTACCCCCCTCTCTATGTGCCCCCAGCCACTATACCCCCCCTATCTATTTCCCTACCACTATAAAACCCCCCTCTCTATGTGCCGTAGCCACTATACCCTCCTCTCTATGTGCCCTAGTCACTCTACCCACCCTCTCTATGTGCCCTAGGCACTATACCCCCTCTCTATGTGCCCTAGTCACTCTACCCCCTCCCCTCTCTATGTGCCCAAGCCACTGTAACCTCCCCCCCTCTCTATGTGCCCTAGCCACTGTAACCTCCCCCCCTCTCTATGTGCCCTAGCCACTGTACCCCCTCCCTCTATGTTGCCCTAGCCACGGTAACCTCCCCCCCCCCTCTATGTGCCCTAGCCACTGTACCCCTCCCTCTATGTGCCCTAGCCACTGTAACCTCCCCCCTCTCTATGTGCCCTAGCCACTCTACCCCCTCCTCTCTCTATGTGCCCTAGCCACTGTAACCTCCCCCCTCTCTATGTGCCCTAGTCACTGTAACCTCCCCCCCCTCTCTATGTGCCCTAGCCACTGTAAACCTCCCCCCCCTCTCTATGTGCCCTAGCCACTCTACCCCCCCCTCTCTATGTGCCCTAGCCACTGTAAACCTCCCCCCCCTCTATGTGCCCTAGCCACTGTACCCCCTCCCTCTATGTGCCCTAGCACTGTAACCTCCCCCCCCTCTATGTGCCCTAGCCACTGTACCTCCCCCCCTCTATGTGCCCTAGCCACTGTACCCCCTCCCTCTATGTGCCCTAGCCACGTAACCTCCCCCCTCTCTATGTGCCCTAGCCACTGTAACCTCCCCCCCCTCTCTATGTGCCCTAGCCACTGTACCCCCTCCCCTCTCTATGTGCCCTAGCCACTGTAACCTTCCCCCCCCTCTCTATGTGCCCTAGCCACTGTACCCCCTCCCTCTATGTGCCCTAGCCACTGTAACCTCCCCCCTCTCTATGTGCCCTAGCCACTGTAACCTCCCCCCTCTCTATGTGCCCTAGCCACTGTACCCCCCCCTCTCTATGTGCCCTAGCCACTGTAACCTCCCCCCCTCTCTATGTCCCTAGCCACTGTAACCCCCTCCCTCTATGTGCCCTAGCCACTGTACCCCCTCCCTCTATGTGCCCTAGCCACTGTAACCTCCCCCCTCTATGTGCCCTAGCCACTGTAATCTCCCCCCCCCTCCCTCTATGGGGCCCTAGCCACTGTATCCCCCCTCCCTCTATGTGCCCTAGCCACTGTAACCTCCCCCCTCCCTCTATGTGCCCTAGCCACTGTAACCTCCCCCCCTCTCTATGTGCCCTAGCCACTGTAACCTCCCCCCCTCCCTCTATGTGCCCTAGCCACTGTAACCTCCCCCCCCTCTCTATTGCCCTAGCCACTGTAACCCCCCCCCTCCCTCTATGTGCCCTAGCCACTGTAACCTCCCCCCTCTCTATGTGCCCTAGCCACTGTACCCCCTCCCTCTATGTGCCCTAGCCACTGTACCCCCCCCCTCCTCTATGTGCCCTAGCCACTGTAACCTCCCCCCCTCTCTATGTGCCCTAGCCACTGTAACCTCCCCCCCTCTCTATGTGCCCTAGCCACTGTAACCTCCCCCCCTCTCTATGTGCCCTAGCCACTGTAACCCCCCACCTCTCTATGTGCCCTAGCCACTGTACCCCCTCCCTCTATGTGCCCTAGCCCTGTAACCTCCCCCCTCTCTATGTGCCCTAGCCACTGTAACCTCCCCTCTCTATGTGCCCTAGCCACTGTACCCCCTCCCTCTATGTGCCCTAGCCACTGTAACCCCCCCCCTCCCTCTATGTGCCCTAGCCACTGTAACATTCCCCCTCTCTATGTGCCCTAGCCACTCTAACCCCCCCCTCTCTATGTGCCCTAGCCACTGTAACCTCCCCCCCTCTCTATGTGCCCTAGCCACTCTAACCCCTCCCCTCTCTATGTGCCCTAGCCACTGTAACCTCCCCTCTCTATGTGCCCTAGCCACTGTACCCCCCTCTCTATGTGCCCTAGCCACTGTAACCTCCCCTCTCTATGTGCCCTAGCCACTGTACCCCCCCTCTCTATGTGCCCTAGCCACTGTAACCTCCCCCCATCTCTATGTGCCCTAGCCACTGTACCCCCTCCCTCTATGTGCCCTAGCCACTGTAACCTCCCCCCCTCTCTATGTGCCCTAGCCACTGTAACCTCCCCCCCCTTCTCTAGTGCCCTAGCCACTGTACCCCCTCCCTCTATGTGCCCTAGCCACTGTAACCCCCTCCCTCTATGTGGCCCTAGCTACTGTAACCTCCCCCCTCTCTATGTGCCCTAGCCACTGTACCCCCTCCCTCTATGTGCCCTAGGCCACTGTAACCTCCCCCCCCCTCTCTATGTGCCCTAGCCACTATAAATACCCCCTCCCTCTATGTGCCCTAGCCACTGTAACCTCCCCCCCCCATCTCTATGTGCCCTAGCCACTGTACCCCCTCCCTCTATGTGCCCTAGCCACTGTAACCTCTCCCCCTCTCTATGTGCCCTAGCCCTGTAAATACCCCCTCCCTCTATGTGCCCTAGCCACTGTACCCCCTCCCTCTATGTGCCCTAGCCACTGTACCTCCTCCCTCTATGTGCCCTAGCCACTGTAACCTTCCCCCCCCTCTATGTGCCCTAGCCACGGTAAATACCCCCTCCCTCTATGTGCCCTAAGCCACTGTAACCTCCCCCCCTCTCTATGTGCCCTAGCCACTGTAACCTCCCCCTCTCTATGTGCCCTAGCCACTGTAACCTACCCCCCCTCTCTATGGTGCCCTAGCCACTGTACCCCTTCCCTCTCTATGTGCCCTAGCCACTATAACCTCCCCCCCCCCTCTATGTGCCCTAGCCACTGTAACCCCCCTCTCTATGTGCCTAGCCCACTGTAACCTCCCCCCCTCTCTATGTGCCCTAGCCACTGTAACCTCCCTCTCTCTATGTGAACTAGCCACTGTAACCCCCCCCCCTCTCTATGTGCCCTAGCCACTGTAACCTCCCCCCTCTATGTGCCCTAGCCACTGTAAGACCTCCCCCCCTCTCTATGTGTCCTAGCCACTGTAACCTCCCCCCCTCTCTATGTGCCCTAGCCACTGTAACCTCCCCCCCCTCTCTATGTGCCCTAGCCACTGTAACCTCCCCCCCCCCCTCTCTATGTGCCCTAGCCACTGTAACCTCCCAACTCTCTATGTGCCCTAGCGACTGTAACCTCCCCCCCCCTCTCTATGTGCCCTAGCCACTGTAACCTCCCCCCCCTCTATGTGCCCTAGCCACTGTAACCCCTCCTCTCTATGTGCCCTAGCCACTGTAACCTCCCCCCCTCTCTATGTGCCCTAGCCCACTGTAACCTCCCCCCCTCTCTATGTGCCCTAGCCAATGTAATCTCCCCCTCTCTATGTGCCCTAGCCACTGTAACCTCCCCGCCGTCTCTATGTGCCCTAGCCACTGTAACCTCCCCCCCTCTCTATGTGCCCTAGCCACTGTAACCTCCCCCCCTCTCTATGTGCCCTAGTCACTGTAACCTCCCCCCCCTCTCTCTATGTGCCCTAGCCACTGTAACCTCCCCCCTCTGCTATGTGCCCTAGCCACTGTAACCTCCCCCCTCTCTATGTGCCCTAGCCACTGTAACCTCCTTCCTCTCTATGTGCCCTAGCCACTGTACCCCCCTCTCTATGTGCCCTAGCCACTGTAACCTCCCCCCTTCTATGTGCCCTAGCCACTGTAACCCCCCTCTCTATGTGCCTAGCCACTGTAACCTCCCCCCCTCTCTATGTGGCCCTAGCCACTGTAACCTCCCCTCTCTCTATGTGAACTAGCCACTGTAACCCCCCCCCCCTCTCTATGTGCCCTAGCCACTGTAACCTCCCCCCCTCTATGTGCCCTAGCCACTGTAACCTCCCCCCCCCCCCTCTCTATGTGTCCTAGCCACTGTAACCTCCCCCCCTCTCTATGTGCCCTAGCCACTGTAACCTCCCCCCCCTCTCTATGTGCCCTAGCCACTGTAACCTCCCCCCCTCTCTATGTGCCCTAGCCACTGTAACCTCCCCCTCTCTATGTGCCCTAGCGACTGTAACCTCCCCCCTCTCTATGTGCCCTAGCTACTGTACCTCCCCCCCCTCTATGTGCCCTAGCCACTGTAACCCCTCCTCTCTATGTGCCCTAGCCACTGTAACTCCCCCCCCTCTCTATGTGCCCTAGCCACTGTAACCTCCCCCCCCCCCTCTCTATGTGCCCTAGCCACTGTAACCTCCCCCCTCTCTATGTGCCCTAGCCACTGTAACCTCCCCGCCGTCTCTATGTGCCCTAGCCACTGTAACCTCCCCCCCTCTCTATGTGCCCTAGCCACTGTAACCTCCCCCCTCTCTATGTGCCCTAGTCACTGTAACCTCCCCCCCCTCTCTATGTGCCCTAGCCACTGTAACCTCCCCCCCCTCTCTATGTGCCCTAGCCACTGTACCCCCTCCCTCTATGTGCCCTAGCCACTGTACCCCCTCCCTCTATGTGCCCTAGCCACTGTAACCTCCCCCCCTCACTATGTGCCCTAGCCACTGTACCCCCTCCCTCTATGTGCCCTAGCCACTGTACCCCCCTCCCTCTATGGCCCTAGCCACTGTAACCTCCCCCTCCCTCTCTATGTGCCCTAGCCACTGTAACCACCCCCCTCCCTCTATGTGCCCTAGCCACTGTACCCCCTCCCTCTATGTGCCCTAGCCACTGTACCCCCTCCCTCTATGTGCCCTAGCCACTGTAACCTCCCCCCCCTCTATGTGGCCCTAGCCACTGTAACCCCCCCCCCTCTCTATGTGCCCTAGCACTGTACCCCCTCCATGTGCCCTAGCCACTGTACCCCCTCCCTCTATGTGCCCTAGCCACTGTACCCCCTCCCTCTATGTGCCCTAGCCACTGTACCCCCTCCCTCTATGTGCCCTAGCCACTGTAACCTCCCCCCTCCCTCTATGTGCCCTAGCCACTGTAACCTCCCCCCTCCCTCTATGTGCCCTAGCCACTGTAACCTCCCCCCTCCCTCTATGTGCCCTAGCCACTGTACCCCTCCCTCTATGTGCCCTAGCCACTGTGCCCCCTCCCTCTATGTGCCCTAGCCACTGTAACTTCCCCCCTCTCTATGTGCCCTAGCCACTGTACCCCCTCCCTCTATATGCCCTAGCCACTGTAACCTCCCCCCTCCCTCTATGTGCCCTAGCCACTGTAACCTCCCCCATCCCTCTATGTGCCCTAGCCACTGTACCCCCTCCCTCTATGTGCCCTAGCCACTGTGCCCCCTCCCTCTATGTGCCCTAGCCACTGTAACCTCCCCCCCTCTATATGTGCCCTAGCCACTGTAAACTCCCCCCTCTATGTGCCCTAGCCAATGTAACCTCCCCCCCTTCCTCTATATGTGCCCTAGCCACTGTAAATACCCCCTCCTCCATGTGTCCTAGCTACTGACCCCCTCCATGTGTCTGAGCCTTATGTACTATATTTAGGGATGTTGTGCTGTCTGTGGCTCCAAGGGATGTTGGGCTGTCTGTGGCTCCAAGGGATGTTGGGCTGTCTGTGGCTCCAAGGGATGTTGGGCTGTCTGTGGCTCCAAGGGATGTTGGGCTGTCTATGGCTCGAAGGGATGTTGGGCTGTCTGTGGCTCGAAGGGATGTTGGGCTGTCTGTGGCTCCAAGGGATGTTGGGCTGTCTGTGGCTCCAAGGGATGTTGGGCTGTCTGTGGCTCCAAGGGATGTTGGGCTGTCTGTGGCTCCAAGGGATGTTGGGCTGTCTATGGCTCGAAGGGATGTTGGGCTGTCTATGACTCCAAGGGATGTTGGGCTGTCTGTGGCTCCAAGGGATGTTGGGCTGTCTGTGGCTCCAAGGGATGTTTGGGCTGTCTGTGGCTACAAGGGATGTTGGGCTGTCTGTGGCTCCAAGGGATGTTGGGCTGTCTGTGGCTCCAAGGGATGTTGGGCTGTCTGTGGCTCCAAGGGATGTTGGGCTGTCTGTGGCTCCAAGGGATGTTGGGCTGTCTGTGGCTCCAAGGGATGTTGGGCTGTCTATGACTCCAAGGGATGTTGGGCTGTCTGTGGCTCCAAGGGATGTTGGGCTGTCTGTGGCTCCAAGGGATGTTGGGCTGTCTGTGGCTCCAAGGGATGTTGGGCTGTCTATGGCTCGAAGGGATGTTGGGCTGTCTGTGGCTCCAAGGGATGTTGGGCTGTCTATGGCTCGAAGGGATGTTGGGCTGTCTGTGGCTCCAAGGGATGTTGGGCTGTCTATGACTCCAAGGGATGTTGGGCTGTCTGTGGCTCCAAGGGATGTTGGGCTCTCTGTGGCTCCAAGGGATGTTGGGCTGTCTGTGGCTCCAAGGGATGTTGGGCTGTCTATGACTCCAAGGGATGTTGTGCTGTTTGTGGCTTCAAGGGATGTTGGGCTGTCTGTGGCTCCAAGGGATGTTGGGCTGTCTATAGCTCCAAGGGATGTTGGGCTGTCTGTGGCTCCAAGGGATGTTGGGCTGTCTGTGGCTCCAAGGGATGTTGGGCTGTCTATGGCTCGAAGGGATGTTGGGCTGTCTGTGGCTCCAAGGGATGTTGGGCTGTCTGTGGCTCCAAGGGATGTTGGGCTGTCTATGGCTCCAATGGGTGTTGGGCTGTCTGTGGCTCCAAGGGATGTTGGGCTGTCTGTGGCTCCAAGGGATGTTGGGGCTGTCTGTGGCTCCAAGTGATGTTGGGCTGTCTGTTGCTCCAAGGGATGTTGGGCTGTCTGTGGCTCCAAGGGATGTTGGGCTGTCTATGGCTCCAAGGGATGTTGGGCTGTCTGTGGCTCCAAGGGATGTTGGGCTGTCTATGGCTCCAAGGGATGTTGGGCTGTCTATGGCTCCAATGGGTGTTGTGCTGTCTGTGGCTCCAAGGGATGTTGGGCTGTCTGTAGTTCCAAGGGATGTTGGGCTGTATATGACTCCAAGGGGTGTTGTGCTGTCTGTGGCTCCAAGGGATGTTGGGCTGTCTGTAGTTCCAAGGGATGTTGGGCTGTCTGTGGCTCCAAGGGATGTTGGGCTGTCTATGACTCCAAGGGGTGTTGTGCTGTCTGTGGCTCCAAGGGGTGTTGGGCTGTCTGTGGCTCCAAGGGATGTTGGGCTGTCTATGACTCCAAGGGATGTTGGGCTGTCTGTGGCTCCAAGGGATGTTGGGCTGTCTGTGGCTCCAAGGGATGTTGGGCTCTCTGTGGCTCCAAGGGATGTTGGGCTGTCTGTGGCTCCAAGGGATGTTGGCTGTCTATGACTCCAAGGGATGTTGTGCTGTTTGTGGCTTCAAGGGATGTTGGGCTGTCTGTGGCTCCAGGGATGTTGGGCTGTCTATAGCTCCAAGGGATGTTGGGCTGTCTGTGGCTCCAAGGGATGTTGGGCTGTCTGTGGCTCCAAGGGATGTTGGGCTGTCTATGGCTCGAAGGGATGTTGGGCTGTCTGTGGCTCCAAGGGATGTTGGGCTGTCTGTGGCTCCAAGGGATGTTGGCTGTCTATGGCTCCAATGGGTGTTGGGCTGTCTGTGGCTCCAAGGGATGTTGGGCTGTCTGTGGCTCCAAGGGATGTTGGGCTGTCTGTTGCTCCAAGGGATGTTGGGCTGTCTGTGGCTCCAAGGGATGTTGGGCTGTCTATGGCTCCAAGGGATGTTGGGCTGTCTGTGGCTCCAAGGGATGTTGGGCTGTCTATGGCTCCAAGGGATGTTGGGCTGTCTATGGCTCCAATGGGTGTTGTGCTGTCTGTGGCTCCAAGGGATGTTGGGCTGTCTGTAGTTCCAAGGGATGTTGGGCTGTATATGACTCCAAGGGGTGTTGTGCTGTCTGTGGCTCCAAGGGATGTTGGGCTGTCTGTAGTTCCAAGGGATGTTGGGCTGTCTGTGGCTCCAAGGGATGTTGGGCTGTCTATGACTCCAAGGGGGGTTGTGCTGTCTGTGGCTCCAAGGGGTGTTGGGCTGTCTATGGATCCAAGCGATTTTGGGCTGTCTATGGCTCCAAGGGATGTTGGGCTGTCTATGGCTCCAAGGGATGTTGGGCTGTCTGTGGCTCCAAGGGGTGTTGGGCTGTCTATGGCTCCAAGGGATGTTGGGCTGTCTGTGGCTCCAAGGGATGTTGGGCTGTCTGTGGCTCCAAGGGATGTTGGGCTGTCTGTGGCTCCAAGGGATGTTGGGCTGTCTGTAGTTCCAAGGGATGTTGGGCTGTCTGTGGCTCCAAGGGATGTTGGGCTGTCTGTGGCTCCAAGGGATGTTGGGCTGTCTATAGTTCCAAGGGATGTTGGGCTGTCTATGGCTCGAAGGGATGTTGGGCTGTCTGTGGCTCCAAGGGATGTTGGGCTGTCTGTGGCTCCAAGGGATGTTGGGCTGTCTATGGCTCCAATGGGTGTTGGGCTGTCTGTGGCTCCAAGGGATGTTGGGCTGTCTGTGGCTCCAAGGGATGTTGGGCTGTCTGTGGCTCCAAGGGATGTTGGGCTGTCTGTTGCTCCAAGGGATGTTGGGCTGTCTGTGGCTCCAAGGGATGTTGGGCTGTCTATGGCTCCAAGGGATGTTGGGCTGTCTGTGGCTCCAAGGGATGTTGGGCTGTCTATGGCTCCAAGGGATGTTGGGCTGTCTATGGCTCCAATGGGTGTTGTGCTGTCTGTGGCTCCAAGGGATGTTGGAATGTCTGTAGTTCCAAGGGATGTTGGGCTGTATATGACTCCAAGGGGTGTTGTGCTGTCTGTGGCTCCAAGGGATGTTGGGCTGTCTGTAGTTCCAAGGGATGTTGGGCTGTCTGTGGCTCCAAGGGATGTTGGGCTGTCTATGACTCCAAGGGGTGTTGTGCTGTCTGTGGCTCCAAGGGGTGTTGGGCTGTCTGTGGCTCGAAGGATGTTGGGCTGTCTGTGGCTCCAAGGGATGTTGGGCCTGTCTGTGGCTCCAAGGGATGTTGGCTGTCTGTGGCTCCAAGGGATGTTGGGGTGTCTGTGGCTCCAAGGGGTGTTGGGCTGTCTATGGCTCGAAGGGATGTTGGGATGTCTATGACTCCAAGGGATGTTGGGCTGTCTGTGGCTCCAAGGGATGTTGGGCTGTCTGTGGCTCCAAGGGATGTTGGGCTGTCTGTGGCTCCAAGGGATGTTGGGCTGTCTGTGGCTCCAAGGGATGTTGGGCTGTCTGTGGCTCCAAGGGATGTTGGGCTGTCTGTGGCTCCAAGGGATGTTGGGCTGTCTGTGGCTCCAAGGGATGTTGGGCTGTCTGTGGCTCCAAGGGATGTTGGGCTGTCTATGACTCCAAGGGATGTTGGGCTGTCTGTGGCTCCAAGGATGTTGGGCTGTCTGTGGCTCCAAGGGATGTTGGGCTGTCTATGACTCCAAGGGATGTTGGGCTGTCTGTGGCTCCAAGGGATGTTGGGCTGTCTGTGGCTCCAAGGGATGTTGGGCTGTCTATGGCTCCAAGGGATGTTGGGCTGTCTGTGGCTCCAAGGGATGTTGGGCTGTCTGTGGCTCCAAGGGATGTTGGGCTGTCTATGGCTCCAAGGGATGTTGGGCTGTCTGTGGCTCCAAGGATGTTGGGCTGTCTATGGCTCCAATGGGTGTTGTGCTGTCTGTGGCTCCAAGGATGTTGGGCTGTCTGTAGTTCCAAGGGATGTTGGGCTGTATATGACTCCAAGGGGTGTTGTGCTGTCTGTGGCTCCAAGGGATGTTGGGCTGTCTGTAGTTCCAAGGGATGTTGGGCTGTCTGTGGCTACAAGGGATGTTGGGCTGTCTATGACTCCAAGGGGTGTTGTGCTGTCTGTGGCTCCAAGGGTGTTGGGCTGTCTATGGATCCAAGCGATTTTGGGCTGTCTATGGCTCCAAGGGATGTTGGGCTGTCTATGGCTCCAAGGGATGTTGGGCTGTCTGTGCTCCAAGGGGTGTTGGGCTGTCTATGGCTCCAAGGGATGTTGGGCTGTCTGTGGCTCCAAGGGATGTTGGGCTGTCTGTGGCTCCAAGGGATGTTGGGCTGTCTGTGGCTCCAAGGGATGTTGGGCTGTCTGTAGTTCCAAGGGATGTTGGGCTGTCTGTGGCTCCAAGGGATGTTGGGCTGTCTGTGGCTCAAGGGATGTTGGGCTGTCTGTAGTTCCAAGGGATGTTGGGCTGTCTGTGGCTCCAAGGGATGTTGGGCTGTCTGTGGCTCCAAGGGATGTTGGGCTGTCTGTGGCTCCAAGGGATGTTGGGCTGTCTGTAGTTCCAAGGGATGTTGGGCTGTCTGTGGCTCCAAGGGATGTTGGCTGTCTGTGGCTCCAAGGGATGTTGGGCTGTCTGTAGTTCCAAGGGATGTTGGGCTGTCTGTGGCTCCAAGGGATGTTGGGCTGTCTGTGGCTCCAAGGGATGTTGGGCTGTCTGTGCTCCAAGGGATGTTGGGCTGTCTATGGCTCCAATGGGTGTTGGCTGTCTGTGGCTCCAAGGGATGTTGGGCTGTCTGTGGCTCCAAGGGATGTTGGACTGTCTGTGGCTCCAAGGGATGTTGGCTGTCTTGTTGCTCCAAGGGATGTTGGGCTGTCTGTGGCTTCCAAGGGATGTTGGGCTGTCTATGGCTCCAAGGGATGTTGGGCTGTCTGTGGCTCCAAGGGATGTTGGGCTGTCTATGGCTCCAAGGATGTTGGGCTGTCTATGGCTCCAATGGTGTTGTGCTGTCTGTGGCTCCAAGGATGTTGGCATGTCTGTAGTTCCAAGGGATGTTGGGCTGCATATGACTCCAAGGGGTGTTGTGCTGTCTGTGGCTCCAAGGATGTTGGGCTGTCTGTAGTTCCAAGGGATGTTGGGCTGTCTGTGGCTCCAAGGGATGTTGGGCTGTCTATGACTCCAAGGGGTGTTGTGCTGTCTGTGGCTCCAAGGGGTGTTGGGCTGTCTGTGGGCTCGAAGGATGTTGGGCTGTCTGTGCTCCAAGGGATGTTGGGCTGTCTGTGGCTCCAAGGGATGTTGGGCTGTCTGTGGCTCCAAGGGATGTTGGGCTGTCTGTGGCTCCAAGGGATTTGGGCTGTCCTATGGCTCCAAGGGATGTTGGGATGTCTATGACTCCAAGGGATGTTGGGCTGTCTGTGGCTCCAAGGGATGTTGGGCTGTCTGTGGCTCCAAGGGATGTTGGGCTGTCTGTGGCTCCAAGGGATGTTGGGCTGTCTGTGGCTCCAAGGGATGTGGGCTGTCTGTGCTCCAAGGGATGTTGGGCTGTCTGTGGCTCCAAGGATGTTGGGCTGTCCTGTGGCTCCAAGGGGATGTTGGGCTGTCTGTGGCTCAAGGGATGTTGGGCTGTCTATGACTCCAAGGGATGTTGGGCTGTCCTGTGGCTCCAAGGGATGTTGGGCTGTCTAGTGGCTCCAATGGATGTTGGGCTGTCTGTGGCTCCAAGGGATGTTGGGCTGTCTATGGCTCCAAGGGATGTTGGGCTGTCTGTGGCTCCAAGGGATGTTGGGCTGTCTAGTGCTCGAGTGATGTTTTGGCTGTCTGTGGCTCCAAGGGATGTTGGGCTGTCTATGACTCCAAGGGATGTTGTGTTGTCTGTGGCTCCAAGGGTGTTGGGCTCTCTGTGGCTTCAAGGGATGTTGGGCTGTCTGTGGCTCCAAGGGATGTTGGGCTGTCTATGACTCCAAGGGATGTTGTGCTGTTTGTGGCTTCACGGATGTTGGGCTTGTCTGTGGCTCCAAGGGATGTTGGGCTGTCTATAGCTCCAAGGGATGTTGGGCTGTCTGTGGCTCCAAGGGATGTTGGGCTGTCTGTGGCTCCAAGGATGTTGGCTGTCTATGGCTCCGAAGGGGATGTTGGGCTGTCTGTGGCTCCAAGGGATGTTGGGCTGTCTGTGGCTCCAAGGGATGTTGGGCTTGTCTATGGCTCCAATGGGTGTTGGGAGCTGTCTGTGGCTCCAAGTGATGTTGGGCTGTCTGGGGCTCCAAGGATGTTGGCTGTCTGTTGCTCCAAGGGATGTTGGGCTGTCTTTGGCTCCAAGGGATGTTGGGCTGTCTATGGCTCCAAGGGATTGTTGGGCTGTCTGTGGCTCCAAGGGATGTGGGCTGTCTATGGCTCCAAGGGGATGTGGGCTGTCTATGGCTCCAATGGGTGTTGTGCTGTCTGTGGCTCCAAGGATGTTGGGCTGTCTGTAGTTCCAAGGGATGTTGGGCTGTATATGACTCCAAGGTGGGTGTTTGTGCTGTCTTGTGCTCCAAGGGATGTTGGGCTGTCTGTAGTTCCAAGGGATGTTGGGCTGTCTGTGGCTCCCAAGGGATGTTGGGCTGTCTATGACTCCAAGGGGTGTTGTGCTGTCTGTGGCTCCAAGGGGTGTTGGGCTGTCTATGGATCCAAGCGATTTTGGGCTGTCTATGGCTCCAAGGGATGTTGGGCTGTCTATGGCTCCAAGGGATGTTGGGCTGTCTGTGGCTCCAAGGGGTGTTGGCTGTCTTATGGCTCCAAGGGATGTTGGGCTGTCTGTGGCTCCAAGGGATGTTGGGCTGTCTGTGGCTCCAAGGGATGTTGGGCTGTCTGTGGCTCCAGGGATGTTGGGCTGTCTGTAGTTCCAAGGGATGTTGGGCTGTCTGTGGCTCCAAGGGATGTTGGGCTGTCTGTGGCTCCAAGGGATGTTGGGCTGTCTGTAGTTCCAAGGGATGTTGGGCTGTCTGTGGCTCCAAGGGATGTTGGGCTGTCTGTGGCTCCAAGGGATGTTGGGCTGTCTGTGGCTCCAAGGGATGTTGGGCTGTCTGTAGTTCCAAGGGATGTTGGGCTGTCTGTGGCTCCAAGGGATGTTGGGCTGTCTGTGCTCCAAGGGATGTTGGGGCTGTCTGTAGTTCCAAGGGATGTTGGGCTGTCTGTGGCTCCAAGGGATGTTGGGCTGTCTGTGGCTCCAAGGGATGTTGGGCTGTCTGTGGCTCCAAGGGATGTTGGGCTGTCTGTGGCTCCAAGGGATGTTGGGCTGTCTGTAGTTCCAAGGGATGTTGGGCTGTCTGTGGCTCCAAGGGATGTTGGGCTGTCTGTGGCTCCAAGGGATGTTGTGCTGTCTGTGGTTCCCTGTTACTAACTGTCCAGGAGTCAGTCATGTCTACATTGTCCAGGAGTCAGTCATGTCAACATTGTTCAGGAGTCAGTCATGTCTACATTTTTCAGGAGTCAGTCATGTCAACATTGTCCAGGATTCAGTCATGTCAACATTGTCCAGGAGTCAGTCATGTCAACATTGTCCAGGAGTCAGTCATGTCAACATTGTCCAGGAGTCAGTCATGTCAACATTGTCCAGGAGTCAGTCATGTCAACATTGTCCAGGAGTCAGTCATGTCAACATTGTCCAGGAGTTAGTCATGTCAACACTTTCCAGGAGTCAGTCATGTCAACACTTTCCAGGAGTCAGTCATGTCAACATTGTCCAGGAGTCAGTCATGTCAACACTGTCCAGGAGTCAGTCATGTCAACATTGACCAGGAGTCAGTCATGTCAACATTGTCCAGGAGTCAGTCATGTCAACATTGTCCAGGAGTCAGTCATGTCAACATTGTCCAGGAGTCAGTCATGTCAACATTGTCCAGGAGTCGGTCATTTCAACATAGTCCAGGAGTCAGTCATGTCAACATTGTCCAGGATTCAGTCATGTCAACATTGTCCAGGAGTCAGTCATGTCAACTTTATCCAGGAGTCAGTCATGTCAACTTTGTCCAGGAGTCAGTCATGTCAACATTGTCCAGGAGTTAGTCATGTCAACATGGTCCAGGAGTTAGTCATGTCAACACTGTCCAGGAGTCAGTCATGTCAACATTGTCCAGGAGTCAGTCATGTCAACACTGTCCAGGAGTCAGTCATGTCAACACTGTCCAGGAGTCAGTCATGTGAACATTGTCCAGGAGTCAGTCATGTCAACATTGTCCAGGAGTTAGTCATGTCAACACTTTCCAGGAGTTAGTCATGTCAACACTTTCCAGGAGTCAGTCATGTCAACACTTTCCAGGAGTCAGTCATGTCAACATTGTCCAGGAGTCAGTCATGTCAGCACTGTCCAGGAGTCAGTCATGTTAACATTTACCAGGAGTCAGTCATGTCAACATTGTCCAAGAGTCAGTCATGTCAACATTGTCCAGGAGTCAGCCATGTCAACATTGTCCAGGAGTCAGTCATGTCAACATTGTCCAGGAGTCAGTCTTGTCAACATTGTCCAGGATTCAGTCATGTCAACATTGTCCAGGAGTCAGTCATGTCAACATTGTCCAGGAGTCAGTCATGTCAACTTTGTCCAGGAGTCAGTCATGTCAACATTGTCTAGGAGTCAATCGTGTCAACATTGTCCAGGAGTCAGTCATGTCAACATTGTCCAGGAGTCAGTCAAGTCAACTTTGTCCAAGAGTCAGTCATGTCAACATTGTCCAGGAGTCAATCATGTCAACATTGTCCAGGAGTCAGTCATGTCAACATTGTCCAGGAGTCAGTCATGTCAACATGGTCCAGGAGTTAGTCATGTCAGAATGTTCCAGGAGTCAGTCATGTCAACATTGTCCAGGAGTCAATCATGTCAACACTGTCCAGGAGTCAGTCATGTCAACATTTACCAGTAGTCAGTCATGTCAACACTGTCCAGGAGTCAGTCATGTCAACATGGTCCAGGAGTTAGTCATGTCAACATGGTCCAGGAGTCAGTCATGTCAACATGGTCCAGGAGTCAGTCATGTCAACATTGTCCAGGAGTCAGTCATGTCAACATTGTCCAGGAGTCAGTTATGTCAACATTGTCCTGGAGTCAGTCTTGTCAACTTTGTCCAGGAGTCAGTCATTTCAACATTGTCCAGGAGTCAATCATGTCAACATTGTCAAGGAGTCAGTCATGTCAACATTGTCCAGGAGTCAGTCATATCAACTTTGTCCAGGAGTCAGTCATGTCAACACAGTCCAGGAGTCAATCATGTCAACATGGTCCAGGAGTCAGTCATGTCAACACTGTCCAGGAGTCAGTCATGTCAACATTGTCCAGGAGTCAATCATGTCAACATTGTCCAGGAGTCAGTCATGTCAACACAGTCCAGGAGTCAGTCATGTCAACATTGTCCAGGAGTCAGTCATGTCAACATTGTCCAGGAGTTAATCATGTCAACATGGTCCAGGAGTCAGTCATGTCAACACTGTCAAGGAGTCAGTCATGTCAACATGGTCCAGGAGTCAGTCATGTCAACACTGTCAAGGAGTCAGTCATATCAACTTTGTCCAGGAGTCAGTCATGTCAACACAGTCCAGGAGTCAATCATGTCAACATTGTCCAGGAGTCAGTCATGTCAACACAGTCCAGGAGTCAGTCATGTCAACATTGTCCAGGAGTCAGTCATGTCAACACAGTCCAGGAGTTAATCATGTCAACATGGTCCAGGAGTCAGTCATGTCAACATTGTTCAGGAGTCAGTCATGTCAACATTGTCCAGGAATCAGTCATGTCAACATGGTCCAGGAGTCAGTCATGTCAACATGGTCCAGGAGTCAGTCATGTCAACATTGTCCAGGAGTCAGTCATGTCAACATTGTCCAGGAGTCAGTCATGTCAACATGGTCCAGGAGTCAGTCATGTCAACACTGTCCAGGAGTCAGTCATGTCAACATTGTTCTATGTAGCATGCAAGACTTTGTTGTCTAACTTCCAAAACAGGGATTTATTTCATGAAATCTTCTTGAACATCTTATCTTTCTTGAAATCAAAGACAGAACAATTCTAGACAAACACACAATACACAATGGATTCTTTGATCATGTCCAGACATGACATAAGAACACCTTCAACAAAGGATATGGTGGCAGATTGTCCAGCTCCAGCCTGTGAACCCACACCAACTGTCCAGCATTGTGGTCAACCCCCTTCAGCCGCAGGACATGCTCAACAAGGGGACTTTTGCCGTGGACATCAAACACCGCCTGCACGTAATCACAGCTTCTCCCTACGGGGTGGGACTGAGAAAGCTCAACATTGTTAGCAAGTTAAAGACACAGGAAGATCTCAACATATTGCTTGAGGGACTCCACACAACACTCCGGCAAATTTGTTTACAATCCCCACCATGGGATGTGTCCATCCAGCAAGAATCAATACTGTCGTGATTGCCCCAGTTTAACAATGTTTATCTTGTTTCCAATCATCACCATGGAATGTGTCCATCCAATGGGAATCAATACTGTTGTAGATGCCCCAGTTTAACAATGTTTACCCGTTTCCTATTACTTAACTTTTGGTCCCCTCCCTTCTCTGGTG
>JACEFZ010015970.1:0-11416 GCA_014155875.1 Cepaea nemoralis
AATACCCTGGATTAGTTGTTATGAAGATGCGTATTGATTTTTTGTCCCACCTTGTGCATGTACATCTCTGTGTGTTTTTGTAAGTTTTGACATTTTAAAGACACAGTCGGTTGTCCGTTGTTAGCACCAGTAGATACACCGCTACTCGTTAGACCCATGACCGGACTCGTGGTCACTCGGGCGCTGACCGGCCAGGTGACAACTACATGGGGGACAGCACCACCTTCTTTGCGCTTACTATTTACGCCGGCTCCTTCCACTCCACCCTGGCCACAGATACACGCGCACACACATGAAGAGCCTCCAGCTCATTAGATCAGACTTTTTTCTTTTTTAAAAAATTTTACCCGCCAAAAACAACGAGCTTAACAAGCCAAAGACACACTCCACAGGCACCACATACACCCAGCACCACCGCACCACATACTCCCACCACTAGACACCACACAGCACCACGTGGTGCCAGCACCACGAGCACCACGTGGTGCGCACCACGCGGCACCACAATTTTGGGGGGAGTAGGCATCATATATAACTACTAACATATTTCTCAATTACATTTCATGAACCAGCTGTCTCACTTGTCTCTTTCATTTGTCTACTGGCCTACTTTCGTCCCAGGTGTAACTTCGCGCACCAACTAAAATTCCTTCCACTTTGTTGAGTCCATAACTATCTGTTATAGATTCCGCCAAATGTTTCCTGGTTTTATTATCTCTACGTCCCAAGTTCTTTTGCCTTCTCTTTGACCGACTTCTCTTTTTATCCTCCTGGTGTCTACTGTATTACAATTCCAGTGCTGGTATCAGGGTCTCTATTCTGAAGGCATATCCCACTGAATGACCATGACATTGGTGTGAAACTTTTCCGATGTGCCGTTCTGTGTTATACAGCATCATCTTTCACTTTTGCCGTCAAGCGTTCTGGGAAGGAATAACTGACGCTCCAGCACCCGAGGGGTGGCACTGGATAATGTCATCCCGTGTGAGTGTACAATGTCTTTGATGTCGTCAATTCATTGTTCTCTCCTCTTGCTCTCGTATAAAATCTACTTTGATGTTGGTAGTTGATGGTGTTGCATCCTAACGAGATGGCTTAACCATTTGGGCATGAACGTGAATCTTCTGTATTTCAATATATGTGGCACAAAGTCTTGATTACAATGATAACATAAATTCTTATTCGGTTTCGGATAGTTTAGTTGTCAGCTCCCACCAAGCATGCAATCTCACATGTGCTATTGAATTGGTAAATTCGTCATATACACAGCAAAAATGCAATCCCGTTCAAGTGATGTGGTGTTAAAAAAGAAGTACTGTCGTATTCTGCATAACGTACATAAAACCGGCAATAACGAAACAAATTGTTTATTTTCCTTAGCGATGATCATCATGCAGTAGAACCTGGCTCTCACCGCAGGCCGCCGAAAAGATTGGCTATCCTGTGCCATTTCCTCCTGTATCATGCACGTTCATGCCCAATGGGTCTTCTATTCCCGTGTCTATCTTTGTGCTGGTCAACGACCTCAACACTTCATCCAGGAACCACGCCTTCCATCACTGATCTTTCCAAGCCGCGGTGACGTCAAATGTGGCCAGGGTATTTCCGTTTCCGAGACGTGGTCCTGTTTAAGAGGCAGTTTTCTTCCATGTTCAGATTATGCAAAATATCAGTAATGTTGTTCTTCTTGCGCATTCTTAACATGTTTCCTTAACATTTAAGTTCAAATTCATCGATTTTCTTCTTAACTGATTCAGTGCCGATGGATAATATATCGCCATTTGGACACAAGGATGATATATCAACGTACTATGGTCATCGTGTTATTTGTTTCGATTCTCGGTATCTTCCACAATTTTGTTGCTCAATTAATTATTATAATACTTGTTCATTTACTTGTGCACCATATTATGTTAAAATCTACCTTTTTATTTGGCACTGAATTTGTTTAGATATTGCGAAATTACCCATGATTCACATAAGTATGTTACCACGGAAATGATGTATGTTCTGAACAAGGATGGTTTCTTCGTATGTGTTTGCTGGTGTTGTTCTTGCTCTTTATGCTTTGCATTGCTATGGCCAGTCTGTGTCTGACTTCTTTTGAATAGTCCTAGTGGTTCTGTATTATTCCGGCAAGACAGGGAACATTTCATGGAACAGGTCCGGCAACATTTCATGCAACAGTTCCTTGTCCTTGGAAGTTAGAGAAAGAATTCTTGCATGTTACATATATCCATTTTTAACATACGGCTGATACTCCTGGACAATTAGTAAACAGGCGACAAAATCAATAGAAGCCTTGGAGATGTGGTTTTAAAGAATAATGCTGAGAATACATTGGACAGCCAAAATGAGCAATCTGGACATTTTGAGAGAGGCTAAGTTGCACAGACAATTGATCACAAACATCAGAAAGAAGCAGTCATCATTTTTGGGTCACATAAAGAGAAAACAAAAACTGGAACATCTTGTGAAAGCCGGAAATATTTGTGAAAAGAGAATGAGGAAGACAGCGTGAGAAAATTTTTGACAGTCTTGTGTCATGGCACGGAAGGGAGTCAACACACGAATTGATCCATGACGTCGGAGATCGTAATTTGTTTAGAAGATGATCGCAAACGCCAGGCGGTAAGGCACTGGATGATGATAGTCTAAGTTTGTGGCGTATTTAGTTCATTTCTAGTTCTTTATTACTGATTGTCGTTGTCTGTTGACATGAAGTTTTGTCACTGGGCATTATTTTTGTTTTAAGTTCAGGAAGAGATGTTGATCTTCGCAATGTCTTTTGACAAATAGGAGTAATCCCATAGCACTATTTGTCTTAGCGATGAGCAGCTCATTAATAAGCCTTAGCTTATCGCAGGAAAATTTACGTAGTCAATATTTGCTGTCTGTGTATATTTTGTTGTTGTTGTTGTTGTTGTTAATTCTCTCTCTTCTTCAATGTTTACTGTTCACGAGAATATCAGAGTTCAAGTTAGTTGGTTAAATGTTTATTTAATGTACTGATTCGAACGTAGGACATTATGTAGACTGTGTTACTGAACAGTCTCTACAGATCTATATACTTAAGGTTGTTGATATTGTTGTTGTTGTTGTTGTTGTCGTCGTCGTCGTTGTTGTTGTCGTTGTTGTTATTGCTTTTTGCGTTCGTTCGCTTTGAACTCAAGCGTAGTCCATACACGCCCTTCTGCTTATAGTGCACTGCACTGATTTTTGCGTGTGGATTAGCTTTCCATATTATTAATATTACCGAAGAAATGGATTGGAGAACTTAGTGACAACTGGCAAGATCGAGGGGAACAGACCAAGAGGAAGACCGAGAGGAAAATACCTGGATGGCTTGGCCACATGGCATGGACGAGACAGGAACACTGAGCTGATCCACGACACTGGTGATCGAGTGAAATGGCGAGTCATGACCGCTCACGCTTTCCGGCATGGCACATGATTGATTGAGTGCCCATCAGGCGAACCCACTCCGACTTCTGAGGTACTTGTAATTGTCGTCCCTAAGTCAAGGAAGAGAAGTCAACATTTTAGTCAACCTGATCGGTGTAGGGGTTGAATCCCAACCTCGGCATCAACACACAGGAATTTTATGCGCAAGCACTCTTATCTATTCGGCAATGCTAACCTCATTTTCAACGTTTAACACGGCACTTAAATGTTACGAATAGAAAACACAGGCTAACCGTAGAAATTGAACTGGTAGAACTGTAATTTAAAAAAAAAAAAAAAAACTGTACAAGCACAATGAGTAAATCACAGAAAAACAAGACGTTGATATAGTCAGCTTTACAATGACATAGTGATTAAAACCTCCGCCGCAGAGCAAGCACGACAAGAGGCTTCTGATCGTCAGAAGTGGTCCCCCTTCCTATACTGTTTCTGCCCTTTACCTTCTTGACACTCTCTGTGGGCGGGCCCACCCGGGTCATGACTCCGGGTGTCTTTCTCCTGTAATGCATGTGAACGGTGTTTCGAGACGTTCGTTTTTCACAAGTAGCAACGTGAACGTTTTGGTTAGAGCCTATGTCGGCATGCAATGTCTGTTGTCTGTGTTGTGATTAGAGCCTGTGTCGGCATGCAATGTCTGTTGTCTGTGTTGTGGTTAGAGCCTATGTCAGCATGCAATGTCTGTTGTCTGTGTTGTGGTTAGAGCCTATGTCAGCATGCAATGTCTGTTGTCTGTGTTGTGGTTAGAGCCTATGTCGGCATGCAATGTCTGTTGTCTGTGTTGTGGTTAGAGCCTGTGTCGGCATGCAATGTCTGTTGTCTGTGTTGTGGTTAGAGCTTGTGTCGGCATGCAATGTCTGTTGTCTGTGTTGTGGTTAGAGCCTATGTCGGCATGCAATGTCTGTTGTCTGTGTTGTGGTTAGAGCCTATGTCGGCATGCAATGTCTGTTGTCTGTGTTGTGGTTAGAGCCTGAGTCGGCATGCAATGTCTGTTGTCTGTGTTGTGGTTAGAGCTTGTGTCGGCATGCAATGTCTGTTGTCTGTCTTGTGGTTAGAGCTTGTGTCGGCATGCAATGTATGTTGTCTGTGTTGTGGTTAGAGCCTGTGTCGGCATGCAATGTCTGTTGTCTGTGTTGTGGTTAGAGCCTGTGTCGGCATGCAATGTCTGTTGTCTGTCTTGTGGTTAGAGCTTGTGTCGGCATGCAATGTCTGTTGTCTGTGTTGTGGTTAGAGCTTGTGTCGGCATGCAATGTCTGTTGTCTGTGTTGTGGTTAGAGCCTATGTCGGCATGCAATGTCTGTTGTCTGTGTTGTGGTTAGAGCTTGTGTCGGCATGCAATGTCTGTTGTCTGTGTTGTGGTTAGAGCCTGTGTCGGCATGCAATGTCTGTTGTCTGTGTTGTGGTTAGAGCTTGTGTCGGCATGCAATGTCTGTTGTCTGTGTTGTGGTTAGAGCCTGTGTCGGCATGCAATGTCTGTTGTCTGTGTTGTGGTTTGAGCCTGTGTCGGCATGCAATGTCTTTTGTCTGTGTTGTGGTTAGAGCTTGTGTCGGCATGCAATGTCTGTTGTCTGTGTTGTGGTTAGACCTTGTGTCGGCATGCAATGTCTGTTGTCTGTGTTGTGGTTAGAGCCTGTGTCGGCATGCAATGTCTGTTGTCTGTGTTGAGGTTTGAGCCTGTGTCGGCATGCAATGTCTCTTGTCTGTGTTGTGGTTAGAGCCTGTGTCGGCATGCAATGTCTGTTGTCTGTGTTTTGGTTAGAGCCTATATCGGCATCCAATGTCTGTTGTCTACGTTGTGGTTAGAGCTTGTGTCGGCATGCAATGTATGTTGTCTGTGTTGTGGTTAGAGCCTTTGCCGGAATGTAATGTCTGTTGTCTGTGTTGTGGTTAGAGCCTGTGTCGGCATGCAATGTCTGTTGTCTGTGTTGTGGTTAGAGCCTGTGTCGGCATGCAATGTCTGTTGTCTGTCTTGTGGTTAGAGCTTGTGTCGGCATGCAATGTCTGTTGTCTGTGTTGTGGTTAGAGCCTATGTCGGCATGCAATGTCTGTTGTCTGTGTTGTGGTTAGAGCCTATGTCGGCATGCAATGTCTGTTGTCTGTGTTGTGGTTAGAGCCTGAGTCGGCATGCAATGTCTGTTGTCTGTGTTGTGGTTAGAGCTTGTGTCGGCATGCAATGTCTGTTGTCTGTCTTGTGGTTAGAGCTTGTGTCGGCATGCAATGTATGTTGTCTGTGTTGTGGTTAGAGCCTGTGTCAGCATGCAATGTCTGTTGTCTGTGTTGTGGTTAGAGCCGGTGTCGGCATGCAATGTCTGTTGTCTGTCTTGTGGTTAGAGCTTGTGTCGGCATGCAATGTCTGTTGTCTGTGTTGTGGTTAGAGCTTGTGTCGGCATGCAATGTCTGTTGTCTGTGTTGTGGTTAGAGCCTATGTCGGCATGCAATGTCTGTTGTCTGTGTTGTGGTTAGAGCTTGTGTCGGCATGCAATGTCTGTTGTCTGTGTTGTGGTTAGAGCCTGTGTCGGCATGCAATGTCTGTTGTCTGTGTTGTGGTTAGAGCCTGTGTCGGCATGCAATGTCTGTTGTCTGTCTTGTGGTTAGAGCTTGTGTCGGCATGCAATGTCTGTTGTCTGTGTTGTGGTTAGAGCCTATGTCGGCATGCAATGTCTGTTGTCTGTGTTGTGGTTAGAGCTTGTGTCGGCATCCAATGTCTGTTGTCTGTGTTTTGGTTAGAGCCTATGTCGGCATGCAATGTCTGTTGTCTGTGTTGTGGTTAGAGCTTGTGTCGGCATCCAATGTCTGTTGTCTGTGTTGTGGTTAGAGCTTGTGTCGGCATGCAATGTCTGTTGTCTGTGTTGTGGTTAGAGCTTGTGTCGGCATGCAATGTCTGTTGTCTGTGTTGTGGTTAGAGCCTGTGTCGGCATGCAATGTCTGTTGTCTGTGTTGTGGTTAGAGCTTGTGTCGGCATGCAATGTCTGTTGTCTGTGTTGTGGTTAGAGCCTGTGTCGGCATGCAATGTCTGTTGTCTGTGTTGTGGTTAGAGCTTGTGTCGGCATGCAATGTCTGTTGTCTGTGTTGTGGTTAGAGCCTGTGTCGGCATGCAATGTCTGTTGTCTGTGTTGTGGTTGAGCCTGTGTCGGCATGCAATGTCTTTTGTCTGTGTTGTGGTTAGAGCTTGTGTCGGCATGCAATGTCTGTTGTCTGTGTTGTGGTTAGACCTTGTGTCGGCATGCAATGTCTGTTGTCTGTGTTGTGGTTAGAGCCTGTGTCGGCATGCAATGTCTGTTGTCTGTGTTGAGGTTTGAGCCTGTGTCGGCATGCAATGTCTCTTGTCTGTGTTGTGGTTAGAGCCTGTGTCGGCATGCAATGTCTGTTGTCTGTGTTGTGGTTAGAGCCTATATCGGCATCCAATGTCTGTTGTCTAGGTTGTGGTTAGAGCTTGTGTCGGCATGCAATGTATGTTGTCTGTGTTGTGGTTAGAGCCTTTGCCGGAATGTAATGTCTGTTGTCTGTGTTGTGGTTAGAGCTTGTGTCGGCATGCAATGTCTGTTGTCTGTGTTGTGGTTAGAGCCAGTGTCGGTATCCAATGTCTGTTGTCTGTGTTGTGGTTAGAGCCTGTGTCGGTATGCAATGTCTGTTGTCTGTGTTGTGGTTAGAGCCTATGTCAGCATGCAATGTCTGTTGTCTGTGTTGTGGTTAGAGCCTGTGTCGGTATGCAATGTCTGTTGTCTGTGTTGTGGTTAGAGCCTATGTCAGCATGCAATGTCTGTTGTCTGTGTTGTGGTTAGAGCTTGTGTCGGCATGCAATGTCTGTTGTCTGTGTTGTGGTTAGAGCCTGTGTCGGTATCCAATGTCTGTTGTCTGTGTTGTGGTTAGAGCCTGTGTCGGCATCCAATGTCTGTTGTCTGTGTTGTGGTTAGAGCCTGTGTCGGCATGCAATGTCTGTTGTCTGTGTTGTGATTAGAGCCTGTGTCGGCATCCAATGTCTGTTGTCTGTGTTGTGGTTAGAGCCAGTGTCGGTATCCAATGTCTGTTGTCTGTGTTGTGGTTAGAGCCTGTGTCGGTATGCAATGTCTGTTGTCTGTGTTGTGGTTAGAGCCTATGTCAGCATGCAATGTCTGTTGTCTGTGTTGTGGTTAGAGCCTGTGTCGGTATGCAATGTCTGTTGTCTGTGTTGTGGTTAGAGCCTATGTCAGCATGCAATGTCTGTTGTCTGTGTTGTGGTTAGAGCTTGTGTCGGCATGCAATGTCTGTTGTCTGTGTTGTGGTTAGAGCCTGTGTCGGTATCCAATGTCTGTTGTCTGTGTTGTGGTTAGAGCCTGTGTCGGCATCCAATGTCTGTTGTCTGTGTTGTGGTTAGAGCCTGTGTCGGCATGCAATGTCTGTTGTCTGTGTTGTGATTAGAGCCTGTGTTGGCATCCAATGTCTGTTGTCTGTGTTGTGGTTAGAGCCTGTGTCGGCATGCAATGTCTGTTGTCTGTGTTGTGATTAGAGCCTGTGTCGGCATCCAATGTCTGTTGTCTGTGTTGTCGTTAGAGCCTGTGTCGGCTGTCACAAAATAAAACCGTGTGTTTAACCAGTTGATTATTATAGAGATTTTCTGATTAAGCGGACGATCTGCCAGCGACAACTATTTTTACTAACTGAATAAAACAAAGCGGATGTCAAAATCCCAGGACAATATTTGTAGCTGCACGTGTACATCTCAAACGGATTTGGAACATTCGGTGGTGATGGAGACAGATCCCGGCAGCGCCGTGACAGTTTGTCAACATTTGAATACAAATGGAAGCAGTGGGGTCATAGTGGCAATCGGATGTTGGCCATCACCTGTCGGACTAAATTAAACAGTGGCAGAGGTATAGAGGAAGTGAGTGTGCTGAATCATATATCACTTTGACAAATCATAAACATATCAGAGAGAAAACGGCAGTACTTAGCACGGAAGTAACAGTACATATGTCAATTCTTGGTTTCCGGAACATCGAGAAGATTGACGGGGTTATTTGCAACTGTTGTTGGGGGTATACAGGAACTCGCTGGCTTGTTTTGGATGTCTCAAGCAGTGATGACAAATCTAACATGGAGGGAGCCAGAGGGGGGATGGATCCCTGACAGGGGATGATCTGCCAATGTGCCACCTGTGTGGGGGCATAAAGGATAACGTCACGTGGCCAACTTTGGTAGTTTGCCATATAAACCCGAGTTGGGACCAACTAGGGGGACTTGAAAATGTGGATTTAGGCAGACATGCTTGTCACTGCAGCAGTTAGAACATCTAACGTGTGAAGGAGATATTTGATTTAGTTTACACGAGCCTGTATGGCTACCATTAGATGTAATTTAGTGTAAACTGCAGTGCTGTAAGGTATAACCTATTATAATATATTCGTTCTAATTAATATAGACTGTGGCCTTGTTAAACTATAGTGTGATGATTAGCACTGTTAGTGGAAACTAGTTAGAGTAGAATAGTGATATTAGCTCTGCTAGTTAAGAATAGAGTACTGATGGATAATTGGGAGACGGGGAACTTGCCCGCTGGGGTTTTGCACTCTGTATGGGTCTTTCTTTGTCATAGCCTGATTCGGCTCTAGGTGGGTAGCTGTAACAGTGTACAGAGACTAACAAGACGTGAGTTCAATTACAAATATCGTTTATTATCTTGATGGTGACAACATGGCTCCTTCTTCCTCTGAGCCGGGATGTAAGACTGCCCCCAGACAACCCACTACGTCACGATTGAGCATCTCCCCTCGCTTTCAGTCCCAATGCTCAATCGTGCTGTAGCTGTTTCCCACTAGATCCTAATAATACCCCAATACTCAATGCTCCCTTACTGTTACACCTCCCTATGTATATTAAAGAATTTTCCTTATAAAGGAAAAATCTTTACTCCTAATCCCCTTACTCTATTCCCTCTTTTTCTTTACTTCTCACAGTTCCTCTAATTCTTCCCTATATTGTCAGCTAGTAACCCACTATATACTTCTTCTTCGATTCTACTTTGTATAATACATCGTACCACGTATGGTAACTCCTTTAAACTAAACACTCCTTCTCCCCTTTCTTTTCCCCCCAAACTATATAGCTATCCACTATATATTTCTGGTCTTTCTTGGCTCTTAAAGGGTCCTGTATCAAATATACATATCATAAGAACAGCTCGTAAAATCGTTTTTGGTAATTTTTGACCTTAAAAAATTTTCTCACTCTTCTAGAACCAGGACGTACAAAAACAATGTGTTAGAAAAAGTAAAGAAGCGGTGCGCACCGAGTGAGAAGTATAAAGAATGATTCAACTGACCACATGTACATACAGAATAAAATTTTTAAGACACTCACATTTACCTCCCTTCCAATAAAAAAAATTTTTGAAAAATTTTTTTTAAAATATTTTATGAAATGCCCCTTTTTCACTAAAAAACCTTTTGGATAATTTTTCATAAGCCTTAATATTCAACATTTACATTGCCATCCACATTTTGTCCATATTTCGTTATCTCACCCTTTTTAAACATGAGCCCATGTTCATATTTTATGAACACTTTTAAAATTTTAACGCTGGTTTTTCACAGCACCTATATCTTGCCCCCGTACATCCCCTACTTATATATGCTATTTACAGTCTTCCCCCTACCTTTTATCGTGGACAAAGTAGTTTTATTAAATCTTTTTTTGAACGAAAAACCTTAAGCAAAACCCCATATATTTGAAAATTAAACTTACTTAACTAAATTCATAAATTATTCATTAACCAAATAACTTAATATACCAAAACCCTTCATGTAATCGAAATAAAATCAACACAAGACGTCATACCCCCCAATTAATCTAAAGAAAAAAACATTTTAAAATGACAAAACATGCATTTTTTCAAATCAGAAAAAAAACATTTTATTACTACCTATCACTATTGGACATTTTACGGACCAATAGTTTTTTCTCCAAAAACTAGGAACACAATCATCCTATTCTAAATCAATTAATCAAAAACAAAAACAAAAAAACTTATTATTATGAGGGATTTAAACTTAGGCTCAATAAAACAACCAATAATAGCCATCATTTTCCTACCAATCAAGATAAAAACATATTTTATATGACTCATGACTCATAAAACTTAGATCAATAAAAAACAGTTTTCAAAACAAATTTAAAAATCTCTTAAAATTACTACGTATAGTGGCCCACCAACATTGGCCTCTCATACTAAGGGAAGTAAGCATGTCCTTTATACAAGTTTCCAGTATTTCCCTGACCGAAAAAAAAACACTTCACTGTCCATATGTATATCTGTTAACTACAGACTAATTAAACCCCATCTGTTCTATCTACACAAACAAAACAGTAAACAACATTTTCCATACCCTTTATATCTCCCCTCATAACTTTCTATCATTTTCTATCTTAACTACTAACAAAACTAAATCCGGGAAAATCCTCTTAGTAAACACTGTAAAACATGTTAAACCTTTTTTCTATTTTTATGTGCTACTAATCCCAAAATCAACTCAATGTAGTAGCCATCATCTCTTTTCAATTAAATTGTGTCTGGCCTGCCAAATTTCCCTTGGGCAAACATCACTATAACTTATTAATCCTTTCGTTAAACACGGATTTCTAGCCCCAATAAAAAGTACTTCACCTATTGTACCAATACCCCAAATTTTTTCAATCACGAAAAACAAGACGTAGAAACTAAATTATCTAGCAATTCTATCACAAAAAGAAAAAAAAAAATTTTATATATTTTAATATATGCCCTCTATTAGTTAACCTTCCTCAAGACCACTTTTTAAAAAAAAACCCAAAAGTCCTTTTCCCTTCCACCGTTTCGGGATACTTCTTCAAGCATCACTTTTACTTTTAAATCCCGAAACTTTAACTTGCCATCTGCAGTATTTTTTATTTTTCTATCTCCCAGTTTTCCCCTTTTTCAACAACCCAAGGGTTTCTT
>JACEFZ010015971.1:0-42701 GCA_014155875.1 Cepaea nemoralis
AAAAAAAAGGTTAAAAAGAAAAAAAAAAACCCAAAAAATTAGAAATGGGAAGGTAAACATCAAGTTATGAATGTATAACAGTCTGACATAATGTACAATCAAGGTGAGAACAAAGAGTTGGACGATCCATTTCTTTATGTAGACGGCACTTGATTGGTTGAATATTTCCCGCCTAATAATTTGTCCATGTTCCCCTTGCTTCTGGTGTCGCAGACACGGCTGGCCAATGCTTATCTACCTAAATACTCCACAACACGTGACAAGGCAAGTAATTGTTGGTCACTTTCAGGCTCCACATTAACATATATTTGGTGATGTATCCCGACTACACGCGTCACTGAAGTAAACCTTGGTCCGGTAAACACAACGAAATCTTGTCGCTAAATGAAACACCCTGCTGGTCATCCAGGCATCGTGACGGTCAGGGGTTCGATTCACGTTAGTGCAGATGTGAAACTGTAACATTGACATGGGTATCTAGGTCACCGAGTCTAAACTGTGTATCAGGAACAGCAGCCTACGAGACACTGACGATGTCACCAACCCAGTGCCGATGGAGTCTAGCACCGCATTGCCAATTCGCCCCATGGATGTGCTATATCGACTGTCTAACTTGAAGGCCGGACCAGGGTACACACACATCATACCTGCCTGTCTTGCATGTAGACGCGGAGCAGGCTCACGTCAAAAGATGCATTGACTGTCTTACATGTAGGCGCCTTTCAGGGTAGGCACAAAACATGCATTTCCTTCATGAAGGTGCGGACCAACTCTACCAAAACAGATGCCTTGACTGTCTTACATGAATGCGCGGACCAGGGTACACACAAAACATGCCTTGACATAAAGTGGGTTAGTTGTTTATACATGCAGTAGAACTCTGCTAGGGGCAACACATATTAAACAGACCAGTCAGTCACTATATATCATTTTAAGGTAATTAACAATTACCTAACACTCCACTATGCCCTTACTACAGCTCTTCAGCCCAATGCTGTGTCCGATAAACAGGGCGTTGACTTGCGCGTGTTCTCCAGCTGTTGATCTCTTCAATATAAACAATGTATCTGATCTGACTCAAGTGGCAGTTAACTAAAGCCGCACCTGTACACATGAACGTTACTAAATATATATGGTAGGTACGCCCACCTTACACATACATGAACGTTACTAAATATGTATGGTAGGTACGCTCACCTGTACACATAAACGTACGACATATGTATTGTAGGTACACCCACATATATGCATGAACGTGACGAAATCAGTATGGTAGGTACACAAACCTGTATGCATGAATGTGACGAAATCTGTATGGTAGGTACACCCACACCAGTACTAGTAATCTTGATGACTAAGTTAATCTCCACTGTGTTACCAAGGAACTCCCCTGTGTCAGACAAAGAAATAGAGTGAGAATAGGAACATGGAATGTGAGACGTCTGTATGAGGGTGAAACTTAAAGTAATATGTGATGAGATTGAGAGGTTAAATATTCAAAGTTTAGGAATTAGTGAACGTGGCTGGAGAGGCAAGAGACATTTTGCAACTGAAAATGGAAGTCTTTTCATTTATTCTTTTAGAGACGTATTATGCCAGAGTGGAGTGGCATTTCGTTTACATAAAACAACTGCAAAAGCTTTAATGGGATATAACCCAGTTAGTGATTAGAATCCTCAATATTAGACTTAACCTTCTTCCAAATAGCACAACTCTCATTCAGATATATGCACCTACTTCAAGAGCAGAGGAGGACGTTATTGAAGATGTTTACAACACATTGCAAGATACATTAAATAAGATGGGTCATAATGATATAGCAATAATAATGGGAGATTTTAATGCAAAAGTTGGTGCAGGAAGAGCTGAAAATGAGAGAGACGTTTTAGGAAAATGTGGTTTGGAAAATAGAAATGATGCAGGTGACAAATTAATTCAATTTTGCACAGAAAATGAGTTAACGATAGCCAACACACTTTTTAAACAACACCCAAGAGGACTCTTCACATGGAAGTCCCCGGACAGTATTACCAAAAACCAGATAGATTATATTTTATTACAAAGAAGATGGAGATCAAGCATAACATCTGCAAAAACCCTACGATGTGCAGACTGTGATACAGATTATCAGTTATTAGAAGCAGATCTGAAATTAAAACTCAAAAAGCTTACCTGAGGACCAAGGCCACTTCGTTTTGATCTTATAAGAATACCAGATGCATTCAAAGTGGAAGTTAGGAATCGTGTTGGGGTCTTGATGTCTGCACAAGAGGAAATGACACCTGATGAACTGGCAGTACAAGCTAGAGATATCTTGATAACTGCAGCCACAGATTTCATTCCGACCAAGAAAAAGCAACTTAAGCCATGGATTACATCAGACACGTTAGAATTAAAAAAACAACGAAGGGGGCTGAAACAGAAAGGAGATGAATCCGATAGCAGGATGAAGTATAAATCATTAACTCGAGAAATAAGAAAGAATACACCAATATATACAAGAATGCTGTACCAGAATAGAGCAACATCATAAGACTGGAAGAGATTATAAAATGTTCAAAGAAAGGAAGTTATTGACCAGAAATGTCCAACCTCAATTGAATGTTATCTGTGACAAGATGGGAAATACATACACAGAATCTAGACAAATTCTAGAAAGATGGCAGGAGTACTGCAGTGGAATGCGTGATACGAGTGACAGTGGGGATATGAATGAGGTCTGTTCTCTGCAATTTACTGATTGAGGCTCTACTACATGAGCCAATGACAGCAGAGACAGAACCTGAACCATCATTAGATGAAATTGTATGGGCTATAAAGAACCTGAAGAATGGTAAATCACCTGGATGTGATGAGATACGAGCTGAAATAATTAAAGCGGAAGGAGAAGAAAGCATACAAAGCTATCACGCATTATTTAAACAGATATAGAAATATGGTATTTAGCCAAAAGATTGGAAGAGAACTAACTTCATTCCAATAACAAAAAGGGCAACCTGAAATTATGCACCAACTATAAACTGTCACATGGCGTCTGGGTGTTACTTGGTATTTTCTTTGTGTCATAGTGTCTACTGCCTAGGGTCATCCAGTAGCCACCGTGGTTTGTTCTCTATATTTGTGCTTCATAGATTATACTATGGCATTTGATACAGTAAAACATGATGAACTGATTAAAATGTTGGAGGATATTAACATTGATGGAACGATCTCAGAATAATAAAAATTATTTAGTAGAACTAAACAGCAGCAATTAAAATGGGAAATAAAGAAGGAAATTATGAACACATAAAGTTGGGAGTAAAATAGGGAAGTGTTTTGTCACCAGATCTCTTCCCCCTCTATAGCGAAGTAATAATGAGAGAGATCCAAAAAAAACCAGGAATAATATTTGAAAGTTATAATATAAATATGTACGCTATGCAGATGACACATTATTGATAGCGGATAATGCAACAGAACTACAACAATTGTTGGACATTGTAGTAACAGAGAGTGCAAAGAAAGGGCTCTCCTTGAATATCAAGAAAACAGTAACAATGGTGGTATCAAAGAAACAGGTGACACCCAAATGTTAAATAAACATAGAAGGAAAAATTCTTCGGCAAGTGGATAGTTTTAAATATCTAGGGACATTTATAACATCACAGGGAAGATGCACAACAGAGATCAAGAGCAGAATAGGGCAAGCAAAGGCTGCATTTCACAAATTGAAGAATAGCTTATGCAATAAGTCGCTATCATTGAATGTAAGAAAGAGATTGCTGAAGTGCTAAATAGAAACTGTTTTGCTGTATGGCTATGAATCTTGGAATATAAATGAACAAATTAGAAAGAGATTGGAAGCAACAGAGATGTGGTTCCTTAGACGAATGTTACGAATTCCTTGGACTGCCAAAGTAACTAACGACGAATGCCTTAAAGTGGCTGGCAAAACTAGAACATTATATACAACAATAAGAAAGAGACAAACAGCTTTCTTTTGGTCATGTGATGAGAAGAGAGGCGCTGGAGAACATCGTGACAATTGGAAAGATCGAGGGGAAGAGAGGCAGAGGCAGACCACGAGAAATGATGCTGGATGGAATGCGATGGTGGCATTGAGGAATATCAACGGCAGAGTTGATTCAGAAAACGAAAGACCGAGATCTGTGGAGAGTCATGAACGCTAACGCCAGTCGGCACGGCACTTGATGATGATGATACAATATAGGTGACAACATATATTTGTGACTCAGTAATGCGTCCATTTGGAGTGCTATCAATATCAAGTTAAAAGTCCAGGTCGCCCACTTTGTTAGGATTTAATGTGGTTCTTCAAAGCTTCTGTGTAGAGACTCCAGCTGTGGCTAAAGCTGTTCACATACATATAGAGTGGGGTTGGCCTCATACACGTGTCCTTATTATTATTATTATTATTATTATTATTATTATTATTATTATTATTATTATTATTATTATTATTATTATTATACACATTGAATGATACACCATTTACTGAATACATCACACGAATGTTCGAGCTGTTTATGTTGATTCTGTTCTTCAAACGATATTTATAGTTTAAAAGTTACATTTTATGCGATATTACAGAGACCGCTATGATGTACATCTATATCTATAAAACAGAGTGTATGTATATATGTATGTATGTATGTATGTATGTCCTTTATTTGTTCGCGAACGGCCCATCCGATTTAGATGAAATTTTCTACACGTCTTCCTTTCATTCCAGAGCTGCCAACTGTGACATTTTGTTAGTGTGAAATCGCCTGCTTACTCAGTATTATTTCATTTTTCATTAAAATTTATATATAGCGAAGGGACTTAAGTCTAGAAAAAGTTATTTCAAGGGGCATAACTTTTAATAACATTGTTGTATAACTTATAGTCATATTGTTGTATCGTTTTCAAAGATTTATAAACTCTTTGTCTATAGTTATATACCGGCATATGAGTTATAATAAATAATGATACAATCTTTAAGGCATTTTCAAAGTTTACATAAAAATAATGCATAATGCATAACATTGTAACTCTTCTTTCTATGCTTAAGAAGTTATCTAAAAGATGTTGAACAATATCATCGCATCTTTACTGTTTTCCGCCATCATATCGACACGATTCGCTTGACAGCACTTCTCAGCGCTATCAAGCCAAGACGCCTTACACATTTCAAGCAGCCTGATACGGGGGGAAAATGGCACGTCGTAATAGCACAAAGAAACAAGCAGCTTCCAAGATGCATAGTGAGAAAACCGACCAAACTATCAAGAAGACGAACCTGCCATTGGAGAGTCTGCATGCAAGCTGTAATAAAGTATCTGAACCTACAGTCAATGAAACTACCAATAAGAAGAGCGACGACTACCCACAGACGAACACAAAAACTTGTGAGAGGAAGGAGGACCAAGACACCAGAATCAGAAACACTGATTCAAACACAGTCAGATGGGTGGTCAAGCGGCTAAAAATGGAGCTTACTGATCAACAAATACAGAAGCAGCTGCAGGAAGAAAATCTTCACGTCAACATTTTGAAGGCAGAGCGGATTCTTACCTACTCAGAATTAAATGAGATGCTCCACACCAGGGACTGGGCGAACCCGGGCCAGGTCAGACAGACAGACAGACAGACAGACAGACAGACAGACAGACAGACAGACAGACAGACAGACAGACAGACAGACAGACAGACAGACAGACAGGCAGGCAGGCAGGCAGGCAGACAGACAGATAGATAGATAGATAGATAGATAGATAGATAGATAGATAGATAGATAGATATATAGATAGATAGATAGATAGATAGATAGATAGATAGATAGATAGACAAACAGACAGGGAGGGAGGGATAGACGGAGGGAGAGACAGAGGGATGGGTCTATTAGACAGACAGACAGACAGACAGACAGAGATAGATAGATAGACAAACAGACAGACAGACAGACAGACAGACAGACAGACAGACAGACAGACAGACAGACAGACAGAGAGGGAGGGAGGGATGGAGAGATGGAGGGAGAGACGGAGGGACGGGTAGGCAGACAGACAGACAGACAGGGAGGGAGGGAGGGAGGGAGGGAAGGAGGGATAGACGGAGGGAGAGGCAGAGGGATGGGTCTATTAGACAGACAGACAGACAGACAGACATACAGACAAGCAGACAGACAGACAGACAGTCGGTAACGGGAACGAGAACTTATATGACTCATCTTTTGGTGCTTAATTGAAGAAGTTAATAATTTTTATCTGGCCTTTTATAAGGGCCAAGAAAATATGAATTAAATGAGATTCTCCCCACCAGGGACTGGGTGAAGCCGGGCCGGGTCAGACAGACAGACAGACAGATAGACAGACAGACAGATAGTCGGGAACGGGAGAGCTTATATGACTACTTATATGAATTAAATGAGATGCTCCCCACCAGGGACTGGGCGAAGCCGGGCCGGGTCAGCTAGTAAGCTATAAATGAGAATGTATATCCAACGAGAGTTTCGTTATATTTATTATTAGTCGCTTGGGGCTAGCTGCTCATTCGGAGAGAAAACTGGACAACATGCAGCCTCTCAGACTTTGTGTATTTCTTACTTTAATTGCTGTACACAGATGCTATGGTGAGTGAACGAACACACATGAGTTCATAACTGTACATGTCCACAGTGACAGATACACACACTTCTAGGTTTGCAAATTGATACACAAATATATGAGTGTTATATAATATAATCATGTTGGGGATTCCAGATTGTACAGGCATGTGGTAGGAAGCTGCAAGCTGTCACTTGTGTAAGTGGAGGATTGGTAAGTGTAGGTTGAGAGAATTATCACATGTGTAAGTGAATTATTGGAATGTTTGGCCTGAGAGAATCACCACTTGTGCAAATTAAGTATTGGGAAGTTTGGCCTGAGAGAATCACCACTTGTGTAAGTGAAGTATTGGCAAGTGTGGGCTGAAGGAATTGTCAGTTGTTTAAGTGAAATATTCGAAAGTTTGGCCTGAAAGAATCATCACTTGTGAAAGTGAAGTATTGGGAAGAATTGTCATGTCCTCACTGGCAGTTTCCATCCCCATTCCCGTGCTGAAAGTGACTATATACTACGCCTCGTTCTGTTGACCAATGTTTCTGTCTCCCGTACTGACCGAGACACCTCACACTGATTGCTGGCCACTCACAACAGATCCGTCTCCCGTACTGACCGAGATACCTCTCACTGATTGCTGGCCACTCACAACAGATCCGGGAGCCGCTCTACTGCAGTGACTAGCTTTCTTACCTGAAGGCGTGATGGGCATGTGTTCCAATAATCACCAAAAGCGTTTTGTTACAAGTCGAATGTACTACCTGGTTTAAACAACCTACAGTGGAAACGATGAAATGTTCTGGGGAGTGAATTCGGCCGTGTAATATTGACCATATCATGCATCGAGTAACGACTTGGCTATAACATATGTTTCTATCACTGTATGCTTAATACACATCAAAGCGTGTACAGGAGTGGTATGTTCTTGTCAACATAGATCCGTCCGTGTACACTAATGTTTGTTCTTGTCAACATAGAGCCGTCCTTGTACACTAATGTTTGTTCTTGTCAACATAGAGCCGTCCTTGTACACTAATGTTTGTTCTTGTCAACATAGAGCATCACTAGAGTGTAAGACTGCCAACACAACCTGGCCACTCAATTTCCTACACATTGCAACTAAACAGTTGTGATCAACAACAATGATGGAGCCACTTTTCCTGGACCATCTTCAAGTCCTGCAACGATGAACTTTGCTCTCAGATTCCAGACGAATAACGCCGATGTCTTAAAGCCGATTGTTGTTCGAGATTATCACGTGGCCCAGGTTTCTAACGCGGGACACCCAGTGAACAGTTTAGAGCGCTAGTGTCCACATTCACGTGAGTCGAACATGGCTGCTGGCACTCGGAAAGATCACAATGTGATCAAGTCTCGAGATTGATAGTGAAATCTGCTATTGTGGAAAACAATACACCAGCTGGTTACAAGTGATGAACACGCCGCCGTGGAGCAAGTACGACAGGAGACGTCTGACCATCAGAAGTAGTCTCGCGGAATGTTTCGGTCCTTTACCTGTTGTCTTCGTACTTTTCCCAAACGCGAGAGATGTGCCTGCTCCCCATCAAACCCTCAGACAGTGGAGGAGAACATAGTGAACTTCGTGCCCTAACACATATTCGATTACATGTGGCCGTGAGAAGCCAGCTTCCTTCCTGGCTCTTCTCATCTATCGAAAGACAAACAATAGGAAACAAAAGCTAAATAAGGCAGACGCAATTGAAGTGAAGACTTACAGAAACTGGAGCTCGTGACTGGCCAAGATAAGTAAGGTATACAACACGGTTCAGGCAACTAACACATGTGTTTGTGACTTGTACCCAGAACTGTCGCAGAACCTGGCAGAGTTTTACTGTGTCTTCAACGGCAACTACAGTGACAAGGAGCAGGTGGAGAAGGACGGTGGTAATTATACTCTGGTGTATATCAGACTCCAGCCTGTACTAGCACCTGCGCTGTCACCGGTAAGTGTATCCACACATCCTAGAACCGACATCACCAACTGTAGAAACTGTGAGTAACCGTAGAAACAATAAATAACAACAGAAATTGTGAATAACAGAAACTGTGAACATCAGTATAATCTGTGAAGTGCAGCAGAAACGGTGACACACAAAACTCACAAATTCAATCAATCAATCATGTGCCATGCCGGAAAGCGTGGGCGGTCATGACTCGCCATTTCACTCGATCACCAGTGTCGTGGATCAGCTCAGTGTTCCTGTCTCGTCCATGCCATGTGGAGAAGCCATCCAGGTATTTTCCTCTCGGTCTTCCTCTTGGTCTGTTCCCCTCGATCTTGCCAGTTGTCACTAAGTTCTCCAATCCATTTCTTCTCATAACATGTCCAAAAAGGTTTGACTGTCTACGTCTAATTTCTCTAATCAGTTTACGATGTTCATTTGTCTCCTGTAGTACTTGGTCATTGGTTTTTCTGTCTGTCCATGGTATTCTTTGCATTTTCCTCAGAAACCACATTTCTGCAGCCATCAGATGCTTTTCAGCTTGACTGCTCATTGTCCAAGTTTCACATCCATACAAAAGAACAGGCTCTATGTATCCCCTCAACACTCTTTTTCTCGTTTCAATTGACATCTTTTTATTGGTCAGAATGTTTTTCATCTTGCTAAAGGCTACTTTCGCCATGGCGATTCTTGTTCTAATCTCTTCAAGGCATCTCCCATCAGATGTTATAACTGTTCCGAGATAATTGTACCGATTCACTTGTTGAAGAATATTCCATTTACTTGTATATTACATTGTGGCACTTCCTCCTTCCTACTGACGACCATAACCTGAGTCTTTTTACAATTTAATTCTAACCCCAGTTGCTCACTGTGTACAACAACCGCACCTACTAATTGTTGCAGGTCCTGCGCATTGTCTGCAATTAATACTGTATCATCTGCATATCTAATGTTATTGATGTTTCGTCCTCCACAAATTAGCTGCTAGAAAAAATGTTTTTTATCTGTCCGTCTGTCTGTCTGTCTGTCTGTCTGTCTGTCTGTCTGTCTGTCTGTCTGTCTGTCTGTCTGTCTGTCTGTCTGTCTGTCTGTCTGTCTGTCTGTCTGTCTGTCTGTCTGTCTGTCTGTCTGTCTGTCAGTCAGTCAGTCTGTCTGTCTGTCTGTCTGTCTCTCTGTCTGAATGCCTGCCTGCCTGCCTGTCTGTGGAACAATCTTCCACAAGAAATCAAAGACATCACCAATCCCTATTCATATAATCGCAAATTATTCGAACACTATCTAAATACGGATTACCTTCCCCCTTAATATTAGAGATAATAATAATAATAACAAAACCCTAGTATAACAGCCAGTCCCCTTTTGGTAGGCCAGTATATTCCACTTGGCTAATAACAAGTGTCAGACCATTATCTAATATCACTGTGTCGTGTAGTTTTGATGTTCGTATTTTGCCCATGCCTTTATAATGCATATCTTTTATATTGTTACTGTTCTTTGTTAGCCTTGAATGATGTGTGAAAGAAATAATGTATGAAAGAGAGTGATAGAAGGGCAGAATGTTAGACGGGCCTGCGTGCCCAATTCTTCACCCTTTGAAAATAAAGTTTGTTCGTTCGTTCGTTCTGTCTGTCTGTCTGTCTGTCTGTCTGTCTGTCTGTCTGTATATCCATCCATCCATCCATCCATCTATCTATCTATCTATCTATCTATCTATCTATCTATCTATCTATCTATCTATCTATCTATCTATCTATCTATCTATCTATCTATCTATCTATCTATCTATCTATCTATCTATCTATCTATCTATCTATCTATCTATCTTCCTATGCACTGTTAATGCAAGAAAGATGAGTGATTGGAAGGGCCGAATGTAAGACGGTTCTGCGTGCCCAGTTTGTTACCCTTTGAAAATAAAGTCTGTTCGTTCGTTCGTTCGTTCTATCTATCCATCCATCCATCCATCCATCCATCCATCCATCCATCCATCCATCCATCCATACATCCATCCATCCGTCCATCTATCAATCTATCTGTCTGTCTGTCTGCCTGTCTGTCTGTCTGTCTGTCTGAGTGTCTGTTTGTCTGTCTGTCTGTCTATCTATCAATCTGTCTGTCTGTCTGTCTGTTTGTTTGTCTATCTGTCTGTCTGTCTATCTATCAATCAATCAATCAATCTGTCTGTCTGTCTGTCTGTCAATCAGTCAGTCAGTCTGTCTGTCTGTCTGTCTGTCTGTCTGTCTGTCTGTCTGTCTGTCTGCCTGTCTGCCTGCCTGTCTGTCTGTCTCTCTATCTATCTATCTATCTATCTATCTATCTGGGTATTTATGATGCCCAAGTTAATCATTGCCTCTACGAGTCATGTATTATTGATTATTTTTCGTGTGTTTTAATGCTTACTGTTCTTTTGTTATCAAAGAATTGCTTCATAAGAGATGTTGAATGAAAGAAAGTATGAGAGGAAATAGAGAAGAAGGGCAGAATGTCAGACGGGCCTGCGTGCCCAATTCTTAACCCTTTGAAAATAAAGATTTTCGTTCATTCGTTCGTTCGTTCGTTCTATCTGTCTGTCTGTCTCTATGTCTGTCTGTCTGTCTGTCTGTCTGTCTGTCTGTCTGTCTGTCTGTCTGCCTGCCTACCTGCCTGCCTGTCTGTTTGTATACCTATCATTTCAGATCCCTGTTGTGTACCTTGAGCATGTTGACGATGGGATCCTGGTTCGAGCTTATATATTAATCTTTACTGAAAGAAACGATGGCATTGGCTTCTCAACCCCGTACAACTTCAGCGGAAACACAGACATCACGTTAGTTGTTTACCACTTAGTAACACTGAATCAATATTTACTGTTATTATTACACTTTTGAATACACTTACTATCATTCATCCATCCATCCATCATGTGCCATGCCGGTAAGCGTGGGCGGTCATGTTCTGCCATCTCACTCGATCACCAGAGTTGTGGATCAGCTCAGTGTTCCTGTCTCGACCATGTCACGTGCCCAAGCCATCCAGGTATTTACTTCTAGGTCTTCCTTTTGTTCTTTTCCCTTCGATCTTGCCAGTTGTCACCAAGTTCTCCAATTCATTTCTTCTCATAACATGTCGATGAATTTTGACTGTCTACGTCTAATGTCTCTAATCAGTTTACGATCTTCATTTGTTTCTTGAAGGACTTGTTCATTGGTTTTTCTGTCTGTCCATGGTATTCTTTGCATTTTCCTCAGAAACCACATTTCCACAGCCATCAGCTTTTTTTCAGCTTGACTGCTTATTGTCCACGCTTCACATCCATACAAAAGTATAAGTTCTATGTAGCACCTCACCACTCTTTTTCTCGTTTCAATTGATATCTTTTTTCAAAAACATGTTTTCCCGTAGTGAATTTGAGTAACGAAGACACAAATAATAGATTGCACGATTTATTCCCTGGCATATTTCGCCGCATATCGTCGGGTACATACTGCAGAAATCACACAACGTAAAGTGAAATAACTAGATAAATCCTTCAGTCTAAAATATACACATATTCGCACAGTAATGTCGATTATCTACCACGGTAATTTAAAACTGACTAACATGTCTTTCTGCTTGCACAAGGCCGGCTTACGCAGGTTGATCACTATGGCTTCAGCAAACCTTAACAACTGACTACTCTGTGTGTTGAACAACACACTGAAGGCACTGTCTCTTTCAACCACATGACCACTTTCGAGCACGTGTCTCGCGACCAATGAAGCAGGACTGTTCCGGTGTGTCGGCCTGCCTAGGCTACCATCTTCTGTGTGTAGTATCTTGTCCACCCAGTTCGGAATGTGTTCCAACAACGTGTTATGTAATGTCGCTCTGTTTTACCTATGTAGATGGCCTCGCACCTACATGTAAATTGGTAAATACAATTCAATTTGGTGTACAAAGCTACAGGTTCTTTAACTGCTGGGCTGGGGATCGGTGTGGTTTTGTACCTAATAACCGGAGTTGCAGCACATAATGTTTATGCAAGGGTCATTGTCCTTCAAGGTGTGTACTGCCCCCTGACATTAGGAGTGTCTAGTTTCTCCTGGGTAATAAATGCCCTACAAGGTGTGTACTGCCCCCTGACATTAGGAGCGTCTAGTTTCTCCTGGGTAATAAATGCCCTACAAGGTGTGCACTGCCCCCTGACATTAGGAGTGTCTAGCTTCTCCTGGGTAATAAATGCCCTACAAGGTGTGTACTGCCCCCTGACATTAGGAGTGTCTAGTTTCTCCTGGGTAATAAATGCCCTACAAGGTGTGTACTGCCCCCTGACATTAGGAGTGTCTAGTTTCTCCTGGGTAATAAATGCCCTACAAGGTGTGTACTGCCCCCTGACATTAGGAGTGTCTAGCTTCTCCCAGGAGGAGAAAAAGTGAAAATTAGTAGCTTGCCGATGACCTGCAGATTACCAGACGACAGAACTCAACCCCACCTTCACATGTTGCAGTTTGGGAAACAATGACCGCGAGGTCATGGGTCAAAGGGGTTCTGGCTTCCCAGAGGGTGCGGACTCATCTTGAACAGACTGTTCTGTCCCAAACCTGCGACTGGCCTATCAGCCCGCCAGGGGATTGTTCCTACTGCTCACATAAACAGAAGCATATTTCCAACTGGAAACAGACAGGGCAATGGTAACAGACAACGAGGCAGATCGGCGGTTTAAAAACATTGTCACATTGAACATCTGCGGTTATAATAGTAAAGAAAAACTCAAAGAAATAATGGATAGAAGGATAATAGGATTGATGGGAATAACGGACACCAGAATGAAACAAAGGTTGCAAGGAGGTACACCACAGTTATTCGCATGTCTTCTCTGAAGTGAAACAACAAGAAAGGGCTACGCACGGGGTAGCAAGAAACATATAACAATTAAATATGTATCAGAAAGAATCATAACAGTGAGAATAACAGAACAGGCAATTACTACATATGTACACATATACGGACCATGCAATATAAACACCAATTTGCAAGAATGCGAGAAGTTCTTCGAAGACACCCATGATATACTAAATAAAATATAGAAGCAGGACAACATCACAGTTATAGGAGACTTCAATGCAAAACTAAGACATAACAGAACAGACATAGAGAAACATTTTAGAGCAATCGGAGACCAACACAGTGATATAAATGATAATAGAAGAAGACTGATAAAGCTATGCAGTAAATATGATCTCTTTATAACAAACACATTTTATAAACACACAGACGCGCAAATATACATCTGCTACAAATAGAACAATCCAGACATACAAATCCAAATTAATTTTATTTTAATGAGAAATTACAGAAAGAGAAATATATTAAATTCAAGGACTGTGCCCGACTGCGTATAAACACAGACCTCATTAACACCTTGAAGTCTTGACAGACAATTGTTTGTGCTTTGAAAAGGCATAATAACTTTTACCTATGGTGGTAGCGAATATGACTGATAAATCCAATTCGCGCTGTAAATGTTCGTTCATAGTGGGTGCATGTGAACACGTGGTCATTTCCACCATCATGCACCATCTTACGCCTCATACGCTCGGTGTGTGACTTATCTGCAATAATTTTCTCCTTTGTCTTTATTCCATTTCTGATGTTTGCCCTCCATGCAACACGTTCAGCGGCGACTTGCTCCCACTGTGCATTATCAATGCCTGTATCAGTCATGTCCCGCTTACACACATCTTTGTATCGTGGTAGTGGCCGACCCTGAGATCTCTTACCCATCTGTAATTCACCAAATAAGATGTCCTTTGTTATTCTACCATCATCCATCCTCCTAAGATGTCCTATCCATCTAAGTCTGCGAAGACTGGGCGTGGAATAAACCGTCACACAACCTGATCTTTCCAATACTTCAGTATTTGTGATTTTGTCTTGCTACTTAATACCAAGAATTCTTCGCAGACACCGCATATGAAAGCTGTTTAAACGTTTCTCTTGGTGTGAGTAAGCTGTCCAGGTTTCACTGCAATATAGAAGAGTACTTGATAGACAAGGATTCTATTCCTCGCAGACTCTTTTTCTTAACCTGTTCATTGTTGTTGCTGCCTTACCAATCCGGATGTTGATTTCCTGATCTAGGGATAATTTGCTATTTACAACTGATCCTAGATATGTAAAATGGTTTACCATCTCCAGTTCGGCGTCGTCAATGAGCTGGTATTGTTTATACATCGTTTTTAATGCTGTCTAGTTTGACGAAACTTTCGGTCACACTGTCAACAATGCATGTGCTAGCTTGTAAAGCTTTGTTTGATGACGTAGTCTACCTTACCCAGCTCATTCTTCTTAAATGTTTGTAAGAAATATACAAAGTCAGTTTCTGTAGCGATGATTTTACCGCAACCAAGTTTCCTCGACCGAATAATCTTAAAACCGAATTGGCTGTCCGATTTCGGCCTCGTCACATGGTCGTTCTTGACCTGTCTCGTGTGGACTGATTACTATTCATATTAATTCATGATTAAGACTCTACTGAACTGTTTCTCAGTTACTGTGACATGTTTGATAGTTGACAGAGGACCCATTTAGTAGTGTTCTCTGGATATATATCTTGAATAATAAATAGACAAGATAAAGGATATGATTTTGCACGTTTTTGTCTAGAGGTCTCTCAAATGAGATAGATAATCATTCCCACCTAGCCCTTTTGGAGAACCATTTTTCCTTTGGCTCCGAACCCCCACTGTGAGACTACCAAGTATCCACACAGAAATTTATAAAAGAAGAAAAAGGTTCCCTCAAGGCCAAAAGAAGATCTGGACTATTCGCCCCTGTACAACTGAGGATCTAATTCGCTCATCATACTGTTGTCAGTGTGCTGTTCGTCCGTCACATTAGATCTTCCCTTATTTTATTTGTGTCAAAAGTGACCTATATCAGTTGTCCAAGTATGCCTTAGGACTTTAGGATTCAATATTAGTAGACAAACTTCAACAATAACTGTACATAACATCTGTTGAACAAGACATCCACATGACAGATTCTTGACAAGAGTGGGACATACATTTACAGAGAAATGTTTACACCACAATGGTACAAGACATACATCATGAGAGATACTTGACAACATCTATACAGGACTTTTCACAATATCTGTAACCAACCACAGTAACTTAAGACATTCACCAGAGACAATACTTGACAGCAACTGTACAAGACATTCTCCTAAGACATGTACTTAAAACACTGGTTCATTAATATTCTTTATTGAGCTGTTGGTGAGTCGAGTGAAGACCAATGGTTTAACCTTGTTTCATATCTTCACTTCAATAATTACATGCATAATGTACAAAATATGCAGAAGAGGCATGCAAATAAACATGAAACAACAACTCCTAATTACTCCACCAACCGATCAACAAACTCTCCTCCTCCTCTCCAATCTCTAACTACACCACTGATTCATGTATCTATCATCACTTCTTGTCTCTTGGGAATTTTATAAAATCCTATCATGGGGAAACTTAAGGGAGGAACTACTGTTCTGGATCAGTTGCATCCTGTTATCATCAGCAATTGATGTTGGGAAAGCTCCAGGTAGCAGACTTCCTATAATAAGTTCCATGGCAGATTATTTCCTCTTGAGAACAGAAGTTGGGGTGATGATATGGTACTGAATCTCACTGTTGACCAGACTGCCTGTGAAAGCTGACACTGGGTTACTTCAATTGGTTGAGGATAGCACTCTCCTGACATTGGGAGAAGTATACTCGGTACATGTAGAATATGACTTGTCGAAGAGACCCAGAGATCTGAACACAATCCAATATATTGCAGCATTCTCACCCAGCCAGTCCAACCTCACCTACTCTTCGAGTCTTCATTCAACTGTGTGAGCACCAGGCTGGTTATTCTCCAAGTTAAGTCTCAGATGAACAATCACTGCAAGTTACTTCACCAGGTCTATATGAATGTAGTTAATACCAAAAGACTTGATTTTAATTTCTCAGATGACACTGATATAATTAATGATCACTGTACTGATTCCTATAATCCATTAAAATTCTGATAATGGAATTCAGAACTGTTTTTCTCCCATTGACATTCAGCAGTTGAGGAGCTGAGATAAAATTCTCCAGGAAATTCCTGTGTTTTGGGTTCCAGGAGAATGAATAAGTGGTCCATTGGGGGCACAGGATTAACTTTCTATGAACATGACCGAGACAAACTGTAGACCGGGGTCTTCTTTATGAAAGCATGGTTCACTGTGCACCAAGACAGGTTCACCAATGTCGACCATTCCTGCTTTCTGTTTAAAAACAGTTACTTTCAGTTGATTTGAGCCAAAGTTTGTCATGAAAATAAAGGCTGGCAATTCAGCCTGTGTTCATCTGTGATTATCCCTGGATTAAACTTATAGGGAGTTAGTTCTGGGTCTGAGACTTCTGGTTAGTTGTCCCAGATGATATGAAGGCCTCTCCACCATCCTCTGTTCTCTGCTGATATACAAAATGGTACAACATCTCTTTACATTTGTTAAAAGAAAATGTTATCATACATCAGCATACACAGATGGAAATGGGGAGGTGAGGGAGGGTGTTGACCAAACACACCTCTCCTGGTTTGATGATGAAGTGTATTCCACTTGATGGACTGTGGGTGATATGTTTTCATTATTCACCTCTGTTTGTAGTAATCACAAGCCTATATGTTGAGACAGGGTATCTTAACACAATTACAAGCATTTTATATGTGTAAGTTTTTACAATGTTTAAACCACAGTAGACCTGGGCACAATGAGGAACAGACACAGTAAAGCAAGCACTATAAGGCAAGCAGCATGAGCAAGCATTGTGACATAGCAACATGAGACAGGCATTGTGAAGCAGAATGGAAAATAGGCATTTACAACTGCAATATGCAATATGTATTAAACTAATGGCATTTATCCCATTAGCAGACCAAACATCAATTCCAATGGTTGTTATGTTGGTGCATGAATGTCCTATTCCATACACACTCACTCAGCAATGCCAGCCCTCACCCCTTTCAGACAGACTTGGCTCACAAGTACATCATCATCATCATGTGCTCTTTCCCACTGAGTAATGTCCATGTCTACTACAGTAGGTAAAAGAAGCCAAATTGCATAAATAATTGTTCTCATATGCACCAAAGCACATATGGGAAAAACATGTTTTGTCCTTGTAAATTTGCATGAGCCATATATTATATTCAGCCGACTAAGACACAGGTTCACACACCTATTGTCCTTCTAGGAACTAGTTTATATGAACCTACCAACAGTAGAGGTACCAGAGTAATACTTCAGAGAGAAATTATATTAATTCTCTTGAGCGTAATCTAGCCACCAGGCATCACAGGAACTTTGCAATTCTGGCGTGCCATACACATCCCGCCTACATATGGATATTGAAGCATCTTTCCTTCTACTAGATGTGAGAGGCTACTTATCCAATCACCAGCTCACTCACTCCAACATTCTCAGCATTTACAAAGGAACTAGTACATGTTTACATCACACATTCTAATCCAGACTGCCAAATGTTAACTCGCAAGAGCAGTGTACAGTTGGGTTAAGAATGAGTCATGCTAGGCATTTAGAATGCACACAGGGTTTGCGAATTTGCATTGAGTGTAATTTACAATCATCAAGCATACGCAACCAGTCACAACAGGGGAATGTTATGCACTTGGAGTATACAGCGTTGAAGACCTGACACTGACAGGTTGAAGAAGCAGTGTTCAGAATACTTGCACACAGAAGTTCTGTTTTCACTTTCACATTTTCTTCATAAAATATTCTTAATTCTTCTCTTTCGTTCACTAGGCATAACCACAACATTAAAGTATGTTTTAAAGTGGTAGGCCTACCTGTTGTCCAGAGAACAATATTTTACGGAATCTTTAAAGGCATTTTTGGGTCCCCACATCACAGATAGCGACTGCTCCGGGTGGAATCCGAGCTCAAACTGATAAGATTTTCAAATTTGGCCTAGTGAATAGCGTGGGCTCCCACTTATTGACCAATCAAAAGGCGATCGCAAACCGCTGCCCTACCCCACGGCGTTCCAGAACATTCGATTCTAAAATTAACCCTACTATCTGGATGGTCTCCGTTCAAGATTAAAAGTATTATTATGGATGTGTTGGACTGGGAATGTGGATGCATGATCCATTATGTCACAGTTACTAATACTCGTTACTTCTTGTTTACTCTGTTTGGTTGTGATGTGTCTTATCACCTTCGTTTCTTCTGTTAACGCTTTACATAGATATTTTTGGATCATGACACCTGTGTCTAATTTTAATAATGTTCCTTTCCTAAGTGGTGATTCCTCTCAAAACGTATACATGTCTGATCATATTTTCACTTTATAAGGAAATAAAAAAGATCTGGAGACTTAATACATCCCTTTCGCACACCTCTCTTAATATGCTAATATTCTACTATTAACCTAATTCATTGTAAATATGTATGGCTGCTTGTTGCTTGCAACAAATGTAAGAAAGAGACATTCTGAGTTCGTTGGTCATGTGATGTGAAAAATAGGCTTGAACGACATAGTTGACAACTGGGGAGATCAGTGGGCAAAGAGGCAGCGATGGATCGTCAGGAACGATGCTGAACCGACTGAGACGATAGCTTGGAGGAATCTCATCAGCAGAGTTGATCCACAACACCAAAGAACAGCCAATAAATACTGAGGGTGATTGCAAAGAGCTGTATATTACATAAACTAAATTAACCTTGGTTTGTGCATTTGATATTTAAATAACATAAACCGAAAGAGGTAAGAAATCATGACATGTTTAAACGATGTAAGCAGCAAGATTCTGTCTTATATCCCACACAGACCTGGGACATTTTACGCTAACGTGATCAAGTCTTTTACCTGGGAGAACCTTCAAGGAAAAAAAGACTGTAAGGAAGCCTTCAAACGTGTCGCACCATTCGTCTTCGTATTCAACTGGCCAGACTGTAGAGAAGGCGAGATTAAAGGGGTAATGACATGTGTCCACATGTGAGTTTCAATAGTTAGTACGGTCTGTCATTGACTAGGGCCTGTGTCTATATGTGAATTGTCAACCATTTAGTACTGTCTGTAAATGACTAGAAGCTGTGTCCACATTGGAAATGTCCACCATTTAGTACTTCTGTCACTGACTAAAACATGTGTCCACATCTGAAGTGTCTACCATCTAGTATTGTCTGTCATTGACTAGGATCTGTGTCCACATCTGAGTTGTCCACCATTCGGTACTGTCTGTCATAGACTAGAACCTGGGTTGGGGGGGGGGGGGGGTACGGGGTGTTAGGCATTGTAGCACCTTTGGTAAGGATGACTCTCATGTCCTTTTCAGGACCCATCCCACACTGGTCCAAGCCTGACACCCAGCTCACGCCTGTGGCTTCTAGTAGCTGTCAGCATGCGACAGCGGCCACCCACGGGCAACAGCTGTGAGAGGCTGGCTAAACCAGGCGCGGGTAACCGATTTGGTGTCAAACCAAGCGGTGAACTAGGGTATGCCTACCCAGCATGTGAAGACAGGATCCGGCAGACTGCGCGGAAGAAATCATTCCTGATTCAACGAGCGTCTGTAGCAGATTTTGAACCCTGGACTCCCTAAGACATGGAATGATGAGACTACGAGTCTCACTATCACCCACGTCCCAGCGCCAGCTTTACGGTTTTGGTGCTACCGGGACTTTTGTCTGGGGTCAGGTGCTCAATCCCATGTCCAGGTCATTTCTTATTTGCTTAGTACTTATTATATTTTACGTTATAAGTGAAATGCATTATGCTGTACTGTCGCTAATATTGAGAATATATAATAAGAAGGATACAAATAACGAAAGGGGATGAAGTGATGTCATAATTTATTTTCATTACAGAAGCTGGAATCTTACAGCGTGATAGACACCTGTGCCGAAACGACCATAGTCGTCCCTGTAGGGGCGGCTGAAAACCCGACCCTTGTTCCCTACCAGTTCAAGAAATATGGACTCAAGTACGACCCCAGTTTGTGGAAATTTATTTCTTGACGACTGTCTTTATTTTGCTTAGACATAAAGAACATACAAATAACAACAACAACAACAACAACAACAACAACAATTATGTACAATATTGAGAGAAAACCACCTACATTGCTTCATGCAACATGGTTACAAACACCGAACAGGTAGAATTAAGTAAAATGTAATGTCGATTCAGCAACACGAATTCCCGCGGGGAAAAAAAATAAATAGAATCAAGCCAGAAAACCGAATATGTAGACAGGTCAGATTAGTGAAGGAAGGCTGTGCATAGGAAAGCTAAGTCTGTCCAAGCGGATAACTGGTCAAATACAATATGGTCCAAACAAGAGACGGAGACTAAAGGTGCGATGAGGAGGAGAAGAAAGCAGGATGATCCCTGAGACAGCAACATATATACCACAGACGGGAGGTGGGGGAAGCAGACCACAGGAAATGGAGGTTAAACTAGTTTCAGGTGAATGCATCCATGATGTATGACTCAAACAGTGCCAGCAAGTCATCGTGTAGGCGAGGTGCATTATTAATGTTACTGTTACAGCAATGTATATTATACTTGACAAGGAGGCAGAGTTAGAGAGAGATAGAGAGGGAGAGGCAGAGTGAGAGGGAGAGAGAGTGAGCGAACGCACTTTATTATGTATTTTCCACTCACCCATCCCCCCATCCCCACGGAAGCTATTTGCTGGTATGGATAGGTGATGTGTCAAGGAGGAACATGTTCCCATAGTTACCTCGGTGTCGCTCGGCCCGTCTAAGCCCGGCTTAGCGTATTCCTATTCCACCATATATCATGTCATTCAAACATATATGTAAGGCTGAAACAGAGAGAGGGAGAGAGCGAGAGAGAGAGAGAGAGAGAGAGAGAGAGAGAGAGAGAGAGAGAGAGAGAGAGAGAGAGAGAGAGAGAGTAAACATATTTTTTATGCACCCTATACACAGACATCCTCCACTCTGCTTTCTGTATCTCCTTTCTTGGCCCTCTACTATTTGCTCAAGTGCTCCCCAAAAGTCCCGAATGGTCCATAATACATTAGGCAGTCCTAGTTTCTCGGTTTATGATGATGGGCGAGAGAACATCATTATAATGTACATCGACCTTCCGTTTTGTCCTTGTATATTTTGAAACAGCAAACAACCAGAGCTGAGATACTCTTTGTGTATTACAGGTACCCGCTGGAGAATGCTCCTAGCAATTATGTCTGTAACTGCAGTACTACAGGCAGCAGAGGGAGACAGCCGAAACAAAACAAGCTACTGAATGAAACAACTGATTAAAACAATCGACATGACATCAGACCGGGTTATATAATGTAGATCCACATAATACATATACATTCATCCATGTGCTATATGACACAATGCCTTAAAAATGTTCTTATTCGATAATTAATTATTGTGTTACCGATACATACAAGTAGGTTAATAAAATGTAACAATGTTGAAATTCTCACAATGTCCTGATATTTTTTTTTAAGAAAGTGAAAACTTTTGTTGATTCATATCTGTTCATGATGATTCCAGGGCCACAAGCAGAAGCAGCATCCGAATGACACACATTAATTAGGTAAATCTGGTCCCCACACCACACTGCCTTAAACACAAATTAACTGGGCGAATCTGGTCCCCGTGGAACCAAACTGCCTAAACACACATTAACTGGACGAATCTGGTCCCCGTGGAACCACACTGTCTTAAACACACATTAACTGGGCGAATCTGGTCCCCGTGGAACCAGACTGTCTTAAACAGACATTAATTAGACGAATCTGGTGCCCGTGGAACCACACTGCCTTAAACACACAATAACTTTGCGAATCTGGTCCCCGCGGAACCACACTGCCTTAAACACACAATAACCGGGCGAATCTGGTCCCCGCGGAACCACACTGCCTTAAACACACAATAACCGGGCGAATCTGGTCCCCGCGGAACCAGACTGTCTTAAACACACATTAATTGGGCGAATCTGGTCCCCGTGGAACCACACTGCCTTAAACAGACATTAATTGGACGAATCTGGTCCCCGTGGAACCACACTGCCTTAAACACACATTAACTGGGCGAATCTGGTCCCCGTGGAACCACACTGCCTTAAACACGCATTAATTTGGCAAATCTGGTCCCCGTGGAACCACACTGCCTTAAACACACATTAATTGGGGAATCTGGTCCCCGTGGAACTACACTGCCTTAAACACACATTAACGGGGCGAAACTGGTCCCCGTGGAACCACACTGCCTTAAACACAATAATTGGGCGAATCTGATCCCCGTAGAATCACACTGCCTTAAAAACACATTAACTGGGCGAATCTGGAACTTGGACAATGAGCAGTCAAGCTGAAAATCATCTGATGGCTACAGAAATGTGGTTTCTGGGGAAAATGCAAAGAATACGATGGGCAGACAAAAAACCAGTGACAAAGTACTACAGGAGACAAATGAAAATCGTAAATTGATTAGAGAGATTAGACGTAGACTGTCAAAACTTTTTGGACATGTTATGAGAAGAAATGGATTGGAGAACTTAGTGACAACTTGGCAAGATAAAAGGGAACAGACAAAGAGGAAGACCGAGAGGAAAATACCTGGATGGCGTGGCCATATGGCATGGACGAGAAGGAACACTGAGCTGATCCACGACTCTGGTGATCGAGTGAAATGGCGAGTCATGACCGCCCACGCTTTCCGGCATGATATATATCTGTATGTATGTGTGTGTATATATATAATTTCTAATAGCCGAGACTTAATGACTATTCTTACACCGTGTCTTACGCTTTCTTGTTACCCCACTCCGAACCGGGGTAGTCAAACGTATAACTGTGGTGGATCTTCTTTCATCCTTAACTTTTTAATCTGGTGTCCGTTATTCCTATCAATCCATTTTCCCTCTTTTCTGTATGATGTGTTCTTCTTTACTGTTAACATCGCTGATGTCAAGTGTGGTTATTATGGTAATCGTTAATCTGTCTCGTCCTTTGACATTGCCAGGTTTGTGTCCAGTTGTCTCATTCTGATTACCTTTCAATCAATTTCTTCCATCAATCAATAAAGTGCTAAACACACAATAACTGGGCGAATCTGATCCCCGCGGAACCAGACTGTCTTAAACACACATTAATTGGGCGAATCTGGTCCCCGTGGAACCACACTGCCTTAAACAGACATTAATTGGACGAATCTGGTCCCCGTGGAACCACACTGCCTTAAACAGACAATTTTACTGTGACAAATGTTACAGGTCTACAGCACTTGTCTGTGTTGTCATCCACGAAAATATTGTACAATATAAAACGAAATATTTAAAAAACAAATGTTCCTTATTACTATCCCAGAATAAAAGAACAAACAATTACAACATGTGTACAAATATACGCACCATGTAATACAAACAAAAATTAGCAAGAATGCAAATATATATATATATACACAAACATACACAACCCGCAGGCATCCACACACTTCCGTCACCCACACTAGCACACACGCATCTCTGTTCTCTGAACACCTTATATAGCGTGTAACAATGGTTGCGCGTGACTGCGAATGACACTAACATACACACACACAACCCATGCACACACACACACACACACACACATACACATCCCCCAGAAACCTGCCACCACATATACACGCACATTCCGCACACACGTTTTCCATTCACACATCTCCGACCCTCCCGCCATGGGAGGGAACCATTATCTCCGGTACTGTTCAACGCCTACACAGTGAGAATCACCAGTGAGCAGATCACTGGACCTGGCAGGACATTGTCATATGCCATATATAGGACATGGAGGGAACCATTACGTGACTATGGTCGAGAGGAATACCACAGTTACTTCTCCGTGATGACGTTGCGATGTAAACTCTACACTCGGTGTTCTCAAGGTGATCCTAGAGAATGTCATCCTTGACCCTGTCACCTACGCCGAGCACGCCAAGAGGAAGACCGTCACCGCCCTGGACGCCCTCAAGCGCACTGTACGGCTTCTTAGGTTAGAGGATCCAGCCTCGGCCACACCCACCCCAGGCCCTTGTTAGTGCCATCCATCACATCCCAGTTTAGCAACCCTCTTGTTGACATTGCCACGAGTTCACACCTCCCCCACTACTCGTTGTTGTTGTTGGTGTTGGTGTTCTTCTTGTTGATGTTGTTCCACGGGAGTCTCAAAAAATTTCACTTCAGAACTGAAGGGTGCGGCCCGGAATCGAATCCACAACCTTCGGAGCGCAAGTCAAACGGCTTGACCACTTCGCCACAGAGACTCCCAAATTGGCATGGCACAAGATGATGATGATTCTCTGGGATCTGATAACTCCGAGGATAAGTGTTTAGGCCGTTACCTCGTGTCATGAAGGCATGTTTCTTTTTGGATCCATCATTCGATTCACCAGTGCAGTTTTTTGGGAACCCATGTAGACCATCTCTGGAGGTATGGAGTCTGTGCTCTGTGCCACGCTTTGGAGAGAGAGAGAGAGAGAGAGAGAGAGAGAGAGAGAGAGAGAGAGAGAGAGAGAGAGAGAGAGAGAACACGAACGATCAAACGAACGAACGAACAACGAACAAACTTTATTTTAAAAGGATAACAAACTGGGCACGCAGGCCCGTCTTACATTCGGCCCTTTCAATCACTCATCTTTCATTCATCAAATGAGCATGTTACATTAACATAGGGGAAAAAACATGGTCAAATGGATTTTGTAAGCATAAAGAATGCATATTACGCATGATACATTCACATGAGAAAACAAACAAAAAATCATTTTCAAATGAAAGTTGTAAACATAAACAGTGCATATTGAAATGTTGTGAGACACATCCCCCATCCACCCTCATATCCCGCAGCCACCAACACATCCCCCACCCACCAAACCTCCCCAACCCACCCACACATACCTCCACACACTCACACAGAACCAGGCAAACATACATGCCGGCACCCACCCACTGATCCCCCATCCACACACATTTCCCCACCCACACACACATCCTCACACACCAAGAAGAAGAAGAAGAAGAAGAAGAAGAAGAAGAAGAAGAAGAAGAAGAAGAAGAAGAAGAAGAAGGAGGAGGAGGAGGAGAAGGAGAAGAAGAAGGAGGAGGAGGAGGAAGAGAAGGGGAGGAGGAAGAGAAGAAGAAGAAGAAGAAGAAGAAGAAGAAGAAGAAGAAGAAGAAGAAGAAGAAGAAGAAGAAGAAGAAGAAGAAGAAGAAGAAGAAGAAGAAGAAGAAGAAGAAGAAGAAGAAGAAGAAGAAGAAGAAGAAGAAGAAGAAGAAGAAGAAGAAGAAGAAGAAGAAGAAGAAGAAGAAGGAGGAGGAGAAGAAGAAGAGGAAGAAGAAGAAGAAGAAGAAGAAGAAGAAGAAGAAGAAGAAGAAGAAGAAGAAGAAGAAGAAGAAGAAGAAGAAGAAACCACACACACATACCCCCGCCAACCCACACATCCCGCACCTATCCACACATATATCCCGCACTCAGCCAACCTACAACCACTCACCCACCCAATATTCTCCACCTCTCAACTACACATCCCAACCTATACACACATCCCCACCCATAAACACATCTCCCCACCTGCCCACACAAATCCCCCACCCATAAACACCCAAAACCACACACCTCCCACCCACCCATACACCCCGCCACCCACATATACCCCACCCACACACATCCGCCGCTCACACACATCTTCTCACAACTACACACCTCCCCCACCCATACACTCATCTCTCACACACACATCCACCCACTCACGTGCTCATCCATCAACCACTCACACCCACACATCACCCACGCGCCCATCAACACATGCATCTCTCATCTATCTTCCCACCCACACACACCCCAACCACCCAGCCAAACACACATCCCCCATCCTCGCATACATCCTTCAATCACCTGCACATCCCACACCTCCCCCACATCTCCCCTCCCACACAAAACTCCACCCATAAACACATCCCCCCACACACACATCCCCACATACATTCCCCATACACATCCCCGCCTACACATCTCCCCACCCACTTACATATCTTCCACCTACAAACATCCTCACCACCCACACATACATCCTCAACCCAATCACATTTATCCCATCCACACTCACACACACCCACCCACACAGACATATCCCCTTCACAGACACCCCCACACTCATCCCCCACACCCATTACACACCCATCCCCCAACCCACACAATCTCCTACACACCCATTCACCCACGCAAACACACATTCCCTACCCACACCCTCTCCCAACCCAAAAACACCCACATACTTCCAACTATCCTGTCAAATATCCCCCCCACACACACACACACACACACATATCCCTCACACACACATACATCCACCACCGACTACACATCCCTTCGCACATCCATACATCATCCATTAACCCATACACATCCCACACACACACACACACACACCCCCCCACACACACACACACATACCCCTCACATACACACCCATACACACATCCTCACATCTAGACACATACATGATGCCTGACATGATCACTGAAACTAATAAGAACAAACTCCCACACTTTACACACAATTGAGACACTGACGATTGTCGTGAGAAATCTCGCAATTGCAAGAAGAGGAGAAAAACTTGTACATATACATTATGTAGCGTAAAAATTAGTGATGCAGTTCAATTCTCTCTTTTTTCTCCATCTCCCTCTCTCTCTCTTGCTCTCTCTCTCTTGCTCTCTCTCTCTCTCTCTCTCTCTCTCTCTCTCTCTCTCTCTCTCTCTCTCTCTCTCTCTCTCTCTCTCTCCTCACTCACTAACTCTCTCACTCACATCACAGTAATGTCATATTATACATGATACAATCAAGTGGCATACAAAATGATAAGATGAGAATAAACCAAAAAATAAACAAATATGGAAGTGTATGTTACAGGACAATCAAGTGGCATACAAAATGATACCTCGTAATATGAAAGATGAGAATACATAAAAAATATGGAATAGCATGTTACATGACATGCGTGGGCTCAATTCTCTCTCTCTCTCTCTCTCTCTCTCTCTCTCTCTCTCTCTCTCTCTCTCTCTCTCTCTCTCTCTCTTTAAAAAAGTCGCTTAAAAGTCGACAGGGTCAACTTCATTGCACCGGGTTTTTATGCCATATGGCTCGGTCTCTTTCCGCAGAACGGAAAGCGTCGCACAAAGCACGAACTCCGTAGCTTTTAGCGACGACCCACAGGAGCCTCCGAAACGTTTAACTCGTAAACCGAAGGACGCGGCCCGGAATCGAACCCACGACCTTCGGAGCACGAGTCAAACGGCTTGACCACTTCGCCACAGAGACTCCCTCTCTCTCTTTACATACACACACTCTCACACTCATTCTCTCTCTCTCTCTCTCTCTCTCTCTCTCTCTCTCTCTCTCTCTCTCTCTCTCTCTCTCTCTCTCTCTCTCTCTCTCTCTCTCACTAACTCTCTCACTTACTCTACAGTAATTTACTTGAATTCATTTTATGCATGTTAAAATCAAGTGCACCAAAATGATAATATGAAAATAAGAATACACAAAACATATGGAACAGCATGTTAGATGACATGCGTGCGCTCAACTCTCTCTCTCTCTCTCTCTCTCTCTCTCTCTCTCTCTCTCTCTCCCTCTCTCTCTCTCTCTATCTCTCTCTCTCTCTCTCTCTCTCTCTCTTCTCTCTAACACACATGTACCCCGCCACCCACATATACCTCACCCACAGACATCCGCCGCTCACACACATCTTCTCACAACTACACACCTCCCCCACCTCTGAACATCTCCCCTCCCACACAAACAGACACACCCACACACAACATACACACGCAAATACACACATATACCCACGCACATACACACACCTACACGCATCAACATACTTACGCACACGTACTCACATAACACACGAATATACACTCCCTCGCATACACTGCATGCACACTTACACACACAAAGATATACAATACATACACGAGAGAGAGAGAGAGAGAGAGAGAGAGAGAGAGAGAGAGAGAGAGAGAGAGAGAGAGAGAGAGAGAGAGAGAGAGACCAAGTGTGTCATATTTCTGTGTATGTGGCAATGGTCAAGATTGGTGTGTCATATTTCTGTGTATGTGGCAATGGTCAAGATTGGTGTATCATATTTCTGTGTATGTAGCAATGGCCAAGACTGATGTCTGATTTCTGCTGTGGATAGGCAATGGCCAGAATGGTGTATCGGATGTCTGTGTATGTGGCAATGGTCAAGATTCGTGTGTTATATTTCTGTGAATGTGGCAGTGGTCAAGATTGGTATGTCGCAAATATGTGTGTGTGGAGTAAAGTCACTGGAATGAGGTACTCAACAGCACCCAATAGGAGCGTGGTGGCTCCGAACACTAGCACTGTCTCTGGGCTGTTCTCAACAACCTAGCCTTGAAGTGGAGTAGCTACATACCATAACAGTGTTCATGAGTCCTCCCAAAATGAAGACTACAATTAGAGTTGCAAACCTCCCTAAAGTTCAATATTGTCACGATGTTTAGACTGGTGGTATAACCTTGAAGCTGGTTAGCTCTCTATTCTGCCAACACCACTAAGACCTGGCTTGGTCTGAAACATTTGGATACTTGCCATATTTGGTGAAGATGAACAACAAGTCACTTCAGCATATTCCCTTGGAATATATAGCATCAATAGCACAGTCTTTACGCCGAGTGATTAATATGAATGTACCTGCAGACCTTACAAGGGTAAGTCCAATTATGTACCTGCAGACCTTACAGGGGTAAGTCCAATTATGTACCTGCAGACCTTACAGGGGTAAGTCCAATTAAGATGCATCAGCTGCAGACCCATCTGTATGTATGTATGTGTGTGAGTGCGTGTGTTAGCGAGTGCGTGTCTGTCTGTGTGTGAGTGAATGCGTGTGTGATGTATTTATGCATGCATGTAGTAGTAGGCCTCTTTTAGTCCTGAAGGACTATAGAGTTGTGCCGCTTGGGAGGTGCCTGGCAGCACCACTGGTGACTGTACAGTCCAATGCGAGAGTGGCAATCCCTGTCACAGTTCCCGCATCTGTAAGACGAGGCAAGTCCCGCAGTAAGTGACTGCGTTTTAAGCCTGTGCCGCCTATCCTCAGTTTGTTGAATCAGATTGCGCTCAAAGAGCACCAGTCCGTTTCGTACATCTCTTCTCCAGGAGCATCTGTCTGTTTCAACTCTTTCCCACGTGTCTGGATCTATTCCAAGGGTTTTCATATCTTGTTTACACACATCCCTATATCGCATTTAGGGTCTTCCGGTTGGCCTCTTTCCTGTGGCTAGTTCTCCGTATAGGAGATCTTTGGGAATACATTCATCCTCCATTCGAGATACGTGGCCCAGCCACCGGAGGCGTCTCTGCTTGAGGAAGGTGTGCACTGTGGTAATATCTGCTCTTTCAAGCACATGTTTGTTTGTTATGTGGCAGTTCCATGTTATGCCCAAGATACGTCTCAGACATCTCACGTGGAAGGAATTCAACTTCCTTTCCTGTTTTGAGTACAGGGTCCAGGATTTAGACCCATAGAGTAGTGTGCTAACAACACAAGCTTTATATACTTGAGCTTTTGTACGCTCTGTTAGTCTATTGTTCTCCCAAACTCTTTTAGCTAGCCTGGAAAATTATGAGGCTGCCTTTCCAATGCGTCTGTCGATTTCTGTCTCTAATGAAAGATTATCTGATATTGTCGACCCCAAATACACAAACTCGTGGACGACCGTCAATTCGTAATTAGAAATTTTGATTGACGGAGTGTCATGGTCTTACTCTTATCTAAATAATGGTTCGGGTTCATACAGGCAACAATACACTGTTCGCGAGGATATAGAACATTTATTGTAATAAGTGTACAGTTGGCGCAGTGGGTAAACAGACCCGCGCTCTCTTATATTACATATCACAGATAGTTAAACATCAAGCATATAGTTGTCATACAACAATCTAGCACACTATCTAGCCTAAGTATATCTATGAATATCTATGAGTCCCTCTCAGGCAGGCCCTGTTGTCTCTCTCCAGTCCGTTTGTCCTCTGCCTGTCTCCGCGTGTCCTAACTCGACACGGGCGGTAACTCTGTCCGAGTTCCTCGTGGACCCCGCATTAGGCGCGCCACATCAGTGTCCACGGAATCATGGACTTGGTGACCATCTCTATCGAGAAGGTTCTCGATTACTCGGGTCCTGCGCGACTCATTGGTTTCCCTTGGGCTGGAGTTGCAGCCCTCTATTATATGTGAACGTGAGGCGGTGACAGGATCCCTCCTCCCCCCTGACATGATTTGTTGTTGGGTAATTAGATCTGTTCTAATTCTGTTACCGAATCACATAAAGTTGGTGTTTGTAGTTTGGTGGATAGTAACCTGGTAACCTACCTATTAGCACTAAAATCTCATGTATTCTACCATACAACACTTCTCTGATTTGGTGCAGAGATCCCTGTCTCTCGTGTGTTTAAATATGCTTATCAGACCGAAGTTACGTGGCGTTTTAGTAGTTGTATTGACAACCCGCCCTTCTCATAGTACCCGAAATGGTACCCAGACAAATAACCCCTATATAAAAGAGGGTTAACAAGACCGAAGTCTTGGCTAAATAAGTACACCTTCAAATCTTGATCTGTGTGTGTATTTCTATACATTTTTACTCCCGTATGTTATATAATGCTAAATACGTAGTTACCTTGTTCTTTTATCCCCCTCAGACTACATGTGTACTTGTTGGCTTGTTAGTGTGTTAACTAATAAGTTGACGTTTCTAATAAAGTGACTGTATTTTAAATTGATAGTGTTGAGTTTTGAGGTTTGTGTAACGTGCGTGGTGAATGTGTGGTGTAATTCCAAGCGTCACGAGTTGGGATAACCTCAATCATGTAATACTGCACTGTGTGCAATACCTGACTAGGTATTCCAAGTAGTGGTGCTTAGATGTCTCCTAACTGCTAACCTAAGTATATTACCATAACTACTAAATTAACTCCCTACTAAACTAAGTTCTACACATGTATTGACAAATTAGACAAGTCATGCACTTTTACATGGAAGACGCAGACAAATTACAATGAATACGTTTTGCGTACAATTTGTCCGCCAAGTGTATCGTTCTCTCATTTAATCCTTTCACGCAGTCATTCACTCATCTGTCATTCAAAATAGTAATTGGATAAAATATATATTTAAAGTTGAGGTAAGCGTTATTGCCCTTAGAAAAAAATGGGCTAGGCGATATTTGCCCTTTAAGAAAGTACGTGCTTTTTGTACGATAAATGAAAAATAGGTTATAATTTAACTAGAGACACTTGTATAGGACGGTTATTTAGCATATGAATGGTACCGTCTGTAATATTAAAGTAGAATATGTACAAGTTACAGCTTAACACAATTTATATACATCATTAATGGAAATATAATACATATTTAATAGTAAACTAATTAATTAAATAATTCCAACGTTGATGTGCGCGTTGACGTCCCTTCGTTCGTGTGTTATGCCATGAATGTTAAAGTTAGTATGGCTGTCTCTTGAGTGTTGTCGATGTTGTTCTGTTTCGGCTGTTTGCAAAGTTTTGTAGCAACAGCAAGTATGGATTGCTCTCACTGTCACGTATGAAATATTACATTGTTCAGAGATAGTTCACTGGTTGATATAATTGGTTGAAATAAACACAGTTACTGTTTCTTGCTTGAATCGTTCTAGAGCTTAGGTATTTGATGGTATAGTTCTTACAATATAGCTCTTAATGTATGTTTAAGGGTGACGTAATTAGCCTAATCACTGAGAGTACTCTAGCAGGTGTAGAGTCACACTGTTATATGTAACGGAATAAAAGTATCACAGATTATAGTGTGGCTACGGGCCAATGTGATTAGAGTCATTCTACTGGCGCATTTGTCTGCCGTGATAAAAGGTCAGCCACTATGTTCTCGGTGCCCTTAATATGGCGAATTTCGAAGTCAAAGTCCTTGAAGTAGAAGACACCATCTTTCGTAACCTGTTGTTTTTGGGCGACCCATGGTTCAGGACTAATAACTGGCGAACTGTCTGTGAGGACCACAAAAGTGGCTTCCCAAGAGGAACTTAGATAATCTCAATATACAGAACAAAAGGCTCAAACACTCCAATTCAACTGTGGCATAACGAGTCTCAGCCTTCTTCAGTTTGCGGCTTACGTAGAGGATCGGGTGTCGAACGCCATCCACTTCCTGCATTAAACATCCTCCTATTGCGATAGCGCTCGCATCTGTGGTCAAAATAAAGGGTAAATTTATGCTTGGGTAATCGTAAGACTGGTGGATTAGAAAAAATATGTTTCAACCTACACATTGCATCATCTAAGCTGGTACTTTTACAAATTTTTGATGGATGATCTTTAGTTAACATATCAGAAAAGACAGGTGAGTTCTGCCCAATGTGGAATGAATTTAGAATAATAGTTAATCAGACGTAGTAAACTTCTAACCTGCTTCTTTGTGGTAGGCACTTCTAGATTAAGGATCTTGGAAACAATTTTATCATCAGTCAACAATTTTCCTTCAGAAATTCTATGACCAAGGAAGTCTATTTGTGTATAGCCTATTTCAACCTTGGAAGGTTTGATAGTAAGTCCAAAAAGAGAGATTTGGTGGAAGACTTGTTTAAGGGTGAGTAAGTGAGAAGTCATATCAGAAGAATGGACGCATATATCATCAATATAAGCAACTACGTCATTAATTCCGTGTAATAACAATCTTGTTAGTCTCACAAATGTGGCCGGTGCGTTCTTCAGGCCAAAAGGAAGATATAGCCATTCGTATAACCCTAGAGGTGTTGCGAATGCTGTTATATGTCTACAAGAAGGGTGTAGAGGAACTTGCCAATATCCTTTCGCTAAATCTGTCTTAGAAAATAAGGATGATTGAGCCATATCTAAAATAAGATCTTCACAACTGTTCATAGGCTCTGCATCCGTTGTTGTTCTGGTATTCAATATTCTATAGTCGATGCACAAGCGGATTGTCTGGTCTTTCTTTTTCACCAAGACAATCGGTGAAGAATATTGAGACATAGATTTTTGAATAATGCCATTCTTCTCTAAATCTAAAATTTCTTTATCTAAATTAGATCTGTAATGGAGAGGAATAGAATATGGTCTACATTTGACCGGTCTCAGATCTGTTAGCACAATTGAATGTGTTATTCTATCAGTGCGTCCAGGTTTGTTGGAAAAGATCGTCTTATAGTCGTCTAGGAGCGTCAAAATGTCCTGTCGCTGTTGTTGTGTCAAAGTGTCACGAGATATGTATGTCCTTTATACTTCCGTCGTCAGTCATAATTGGCACAGGGATTTCAGTGTTGTCCATGTCTGTCCTGATTTATCACAGATGCTACAGTTTGTAAATTGTCTTCAATGTCATTGTCGTCGTCGTCGAGATCGATCGTCAATAATGTCGTCAAATTTGTCGTCATTGTCAATATCACAGATTGTCGGTAATGTCCATCTGTCTTCGTCGTTTTTCGTCGTCGTAAGCGTGTGTCGTTAACGATGCTTCGTTTGTCGAGGTGTCATTCCGTTGGGAAATTGTCGTTTCGTCTCCGTCAACAGTTTGTTGCGTCTGTTCATGTGTCTCATTGTCCTGTCTAGCATAGTATGGTTTCAACATATTTCACATGTAATAATTTCCAATTTTCCATTTACAGAGAATGTCAGTAGGGTTATTCCCCTTGACTCAGTTTATGACATATATCACAAGATGTACAAAATGATTTTAATAGTCTTGGTCGAACTGTGGCCAATAAAATCTGGTCAGGACAATTGCCCTGGTCATTTCGTATCCCATATGACCTCCAAAAGGGGAGTCATGGGCTATTTTTAGCACTTTGTTTCGATGTGCTTGTGGTAAACATTATTTGCTGTGTCGTGGTCTGCTTTGTTGTGTAAAAGTCTCGTTAAGATGTTATTGTGTAGCCTAAATGTCCACGATGCATGTCTTAGTGACTTTTGGTTTAAGTCCTAAGTAATTTAAAGTATGGTGCAAGTGTTGTATCTGCTTTTTGTTCATTACCAAAAGTGATGTTAGTTGAGTTTGGCGCTACTATTTCTAATGATTCCTGCAGTTGGTTCGGTGTTGGTTTTGTGGGTTGTCTGTCGTGTTATTGCGTTTGTGTGTTGTGTGTTTTGTTGCACATTTACAGGTTCGGTACTTGGTAGTTTGGTAGTATCCTCAATTCGAGGTTTTAATTCGGTCGTATCGTTTCTTGATTCGACCGCCCCTGCATTGTACACCTCGGTAAATTCTTCCTGAATTACCTCAGTGGTTGTCTCCCTTATTATTTTGGCAGTTTGAGACAAGCAAGAATGGTGTTTCTCTTTTGCTGTCGCTATTCGTGTGGTGGATACCGTGTTTTTGCTCCCACCTTTTGATTCTCTGTTTCAGAGCATGGATGTATGTTGGGTAAATTACCAAGTATAATATCCGCGACGGGATTTTCAAGGATAGCACACAATACTCGCCCAGATATGAACGGTGTTTGAATTTCGACCAAAGCAAGGGGGTATTTCTCTATCGTACCTGAGAATGTGCGACACGTCACATGTTTGTCTGTGTAGTCTTTAGCGTCTATTAATGTTTTCCTAACCCCACAGAGCGTTGCGCCGGAATCACGAATTAACGTGCACTTTTTGTTGTTAACAAACCCTGTATAAAAAACTAGCTTGCCTGTAGATGACTAAGGCAGCGTTAGCTGTTTCATTTGCAATTGGGACTATGTGATCCACAATGTAGTGTTGTGTCAAGTTGGAACTTCGTACAGGTGTTGCACTTACTGTCTGTTATGGTGTTTATGATGTGTACAGCATTCCCAAGCTCGCTTTCATTGTCGTGTTGATTGTCACATTCATTTAGTGACTCAAGCTCTTCGTCAGACGACGTTTCTACTAATGCCGCATTGGCCTGTTTCAATAACTTTCGGCCTTCACAATCCTTATTATAGTGACCCCAGCTATTGCAGAAATAACATTTAATTGCTCTGTGGTAAGCCATGCGTTTAGCTGTTTGCTTTTCCACCATCTTTTTGAGGTGTTCAGGGTAGGTGGGTGATTTGTCACACATCCCGTAACTGTCGTGATGAAAATTGCAATATTGGCATCTTACTACTCTACCGACATTGGATCGTGGTTTAAATCTACTCTGTGATTGTTTGGAGTATTTGGTGTTCACTACTGCAGCTGCTGTATCATTGTGACTTATGTTATGTTGAAAAATATCCCTATTTGCTGTGAAAAATGCATTCCCCTTCGCCTCGATTTCCTGAATGCTCTTACAGTCCATTTGTTTTAAGAACTTGGCAAAAGGTGTGGGGATGGTGCTAACTATTTTATCTATTATAATCAGTTCCTTAAGTTTATCATGGCTATTGTTGGTTTTAGCCGAGTTAATCCATTTTGTGCATATGTCTTGGACTGTACTGACATAATCTATAAAGGTTTGGTTTGGTTGTGGAGATAATTTGGCAAATTGTTGTTGGTAACCTGCAGTGTCTAAAGAAAAATGTTGGAGAATGCGTTGTTTTAGGTACTCATAGTCTTTTCGCATTTCCTGTGGTATTGTCTCTATTACTTTCAGTGGTTCAAGAGCTAAAGTTTCTCATTAGAATAAATGCCCAATCTGATTTAATGATTTTATGATGAGACATGAGACACTCAAAATTTTCTAAGTAGGCGGAGATGGAATCTCCAGAACAGAAAGCCTTCACGAGACCTTTATATTTATTATATTTTTGTTCTTCTTCTTTGCTTCTTAACTTATTTATTGATATTTCTGCGTTGGCCTCCATTTCCATCTGTTTTAGTTTAATCTGTGTCTCGGCATTTAATTGGGCCTGTTTGGCGGCGGCCTCCAGCTCCATCTGTTTTTCCTGAGCCTGCAATTGTATTTTTCTCTTCTGCTTCAATTGCATTGCATTTTCTTTTCTTCGGCTTCATTTGCAATTCTTTCTTGCTTGCATTTGCAATTTCTTTTCTTCGGCCTCCATTTGTAGTTTCTTTCATCTGCTTGCATTTGCAATTTCTTTTCTTCGGCCTCCATTTGCAGTTTCTTTCTTCTCGTTCTATCGCTCTTTCTTCACGGGCAATGTTTTCTGCGTGTGTTTTCTGTGCCCATTCTGACAGTTTTTCTTCTTTATAACCTAACTTTATTCCTTGCTCAATGCATTGATCTAAGCTAGACATTTTGTGTTTTACTTGTTTGTAAAGTTTATAGAGTTAAATCCCTTAGAAAAATATGTTGTGTGGTCGAAAATTTGGTTTACTCCCCTAATTATTAATGTGTAAATCAAAATGCAAGGTTTATGTTGGTGACAAGCTTATGAATATGCAAAGAAATCAATATGATACAAAATAATACATTGATGAAACATGAGAAGTACAGCTTAGAATGTACAATGAGTATGAGGTGAAACTTAGCTCTGAATTTTGAAGATCCTCGATGTTGTCTTGTACTCTCGTCACTGTTGGAAAGGTTTCATCGGTTGGACGCGGCACTTGTTGCGGAACAATCTGCTCGTGGAGCGAGAAAACATTAGTCACTGTCACACAAAAAAAATGTCAAAATAGTAACATGTCAAAAAAAAAATTGTTTACAGAATCAAAATAAAGAGGCACTACGGAGGCAATGGTGCGACATTGCCGAGGGACTCAGATTATTTCTATTTTATTGCTAGATAGCTACTAGTTTTATGTAAACTTGTAACGGTAATAATTTCTTTGATTTAAACAAATCAATGTGTTATCAAAAATCAATGTTTTACCAAAAATCAATGTGATATGCTTAAATAATTAATTTTACATGGCATTTAACAGGTTTTTAAGAAAACATTCTATGCCAAAACCGGAAAACTAGCCCCCAAAAAAGCCTGTCATGGTCTTACTCTGATCTAAATAATGGTTCGGGTTCATACAGGCAACAATACACTGTTCGCTAGGATATAGAACATTTATTGTATGAAGTGTACAGTTGGCGCAGTGGGTAAACAGACCCGCGCTCTCTTATATTACATATCACAGATAGTTAAACATCAAACTTATAGTTGTCATACAACAATCTAGCACACTATCTAGCCTAAGTATATCTATGAATATCTATGAGTATCTATGAGTCCCTCTCAGGCAGGCCTTGTTGTCTCTCTCCAGTCCGTTTGTCCTCTGCCCGTCTCTCGCGTGTCCTAACTCGACACGGGCGGTAACTCTGTCCGAGTTCCTCGTGGACCCCGCATTAGGCGGGCCACATCAGTGTCCACGGAATCATGGACTTGGTGACCATCTCTTATCGAGAAGGTTCTAGATTACTCGGGTCCTGCTCGACTCAATGGTTTCCCTTGGGCTGGAGTTGCAGCCCTTTATTATATGTGAACGTGAGGCGGTGACAGGAGCATGAGTTCTTTATGGGCGTCTATAAGACTGAATTCTATTACAGCATGAAGATATACAATATGGTCTCCTGTAAGTTTGAATTCTACTACAGCATGAAGATATACAATATGGTCTCCTGTAAGTTTGAATTCTACTACAGCATGAAGATATACAATATGGTCTCCTGTAAGTTTGAATTCTACTACAGCATGAAGATATACAATATGGTCTCCTGTAAGTTTGAATTCTACTACGGTATGCAGAGATACCACATGGTCATTTCATCTCATCGTGTTCCTCTTGTACCCTGCGGTATCGAGGTGAAGCATAAACAGAGGAATGTGCACGCTTGTGGGCATCAAGTATCGAGATTCCCATAGACTCTGTTATTCCCTCTATTTTATTTATACTAATTGTTCATGTCATGTTCCTTACACACATCGTTTGGACTATTTTTATGGATTTGTAATTCTGATTTCAGATTTTGCTTTTAGTGCTTCTTGATCGTCAGCAAATAGAAGTATAGAGAGATACCGTATGGTCTTCTGTAAGCTGGACTTTACTACAGCTAGAATAGATATCATGTGGTCTTCTGTAAGTTCGAATTCAAATGCAGCATAGAGACATACCATATGGTCGTCTGTAAGCTGTAGCATTCTATTTCAGGATCTTCTGCATTCAATGTTGGAGATTCCATGACTATTTCAGGGTCTTCTGCATTCAATGTTGGAGATTCCCCGACTATTACGCTACCCACATTGCTGAAACTTCTATAGAGTGTAATCATCACTGAGAGTTGAAGCTTCCATGTTGATTATCATGAGCTTACTGTTGAATGTGTGCTGTTTAACCATCATTAAATTTGGCACTTCTACGTTGTTAAGCCAGCAGTGAGTCTGGAAGCTTCTACGATGTTTAACCAGCAATGAGAGGTGACGCTTAAATTATGTTTAACCACCACTTGGTGTTGAAACATATAGAGTTAAACCAGTATTAAGTGTTGAAACATCTATAGTGTGTTACAAGCTTTGCCTGTTGAGGCTCATATGATGTTTGACTATTCCTTGAATTTAGTTTACACTGAGTTCTTAAGCTCCCTTGATAATCGCCAAGACTGATCGTTGAAGCTTCAACAAGAAAGTGATCAGCGTTCATTTGGAGCAGAAAAGGCACTAGAACAGAAGTACAGGATAGAAGGAATGCGACGTAGAGTAACATCCACGTCCCCACGTGTTTTGTTACTCCATTCATCATCCAATATCGGGTTAAAAGAGAAAGTATTGAGCGAATCTGTTTTCTGGCATTCTGCAACCCACTGGATGTTTGTCAACCGCTGTAGTCATTACAGCCGTGCAATTACACCCATGATTAGATTACACGTTCCGCTCTGTTTATGTAGCTCATCAGGCAGCGGATTTCCGGTATTTAGACCTGGTAGAACTGAACATGCGCACTTACAAATGGATTTTGGCACGGAGGCTATCTAACTCTGCTATATGGTCTTGTACTCGCTGTCAGCTGTGTCCATGTCGCGAGATAGCTGTCGAGTCAGGAAATTATTATAATGTGAGTGGTGAATGTGGTGGGACAATGGTCGAGTCTGGGAAATAATTAGAATGGGAGCCGTTGGAGTCTGAAAGTTATGTGCGATAGAGTTTGTGGTAGGGCATTATGAGTTATATCACTAGATCTGTTAGGTGTTGTCAAGGACATTAACACAGGACAAGTGAAACATAAGGCCGACATTAGAAACCACGCGACAGAGTGAAAGTGGGGAGAGAAAGACAAAGGGGCAGAGAGCGGGAGAGAGAATTAGTTTGAAAGAGTATGTGTAAGAGATATACAATGAGTATAAAAGCAAGAGAGCGCCAGAGAAAGACTGAGAGAGAGAGAGAGAGAGAGAGAGAGAGAGAGAGAGAGAGAGAGAGAGAGAGAGAGAGAGAGAGAGAGAGAGAGAGAGAGAGAGAGAGAGAGATTATCAGAGATAGTATAAATTATTCTGTGATAGACTCCACGTAAATAGCTGCGATTGTTGATTTAAGACAGAATGACTACTGATAATATATCAGTGATGATCAAACACACACACACACACGCGCGCGCGCACACGCACACACACATACACACACACATCCATACATTGCTATCTAAGATCGATCTAATATACAATGGATACCTAGAATTGGAAATATGTTGACAAGTATAACTGCTGTTGTCCATAAAATCTCTCTCTCTCTCTCTCTCTCTCTCTCTCTCTCTCTCTCTCTCTCTCTCTCTCTCTCTCTCTCTCTCTCTCTCTCTCTCTCTCTCTCTCTCTCGCCGGTAGAACCAAATAATCTACCACACGGGGATAGCTTTAGAATGTACGCTATAACAGTCTGGGGTCTGTTTGTTTGTTTTGCTTTCTCTTAGAAATTTTGTTTATGAACAACCAAAGTGATTGTAAAAGTAATTTGTCAAATGTACGCGAATGTAGCTTGCCATCGTCACTGACGACTGTCTCAACAATGACGGTCGTCTGCTGGTACAACCACACACAGCTGCAGGAGATCCACAAATCGCTCAACTAGTAGACAAGAATAGAATCAGCAGAAATGCCACGTAACAACACAAATATGGCAGATTACTGTCTAGAAGTCAGTTCGGCAATAGCTCAGTCACATCTCTGTGCAGTGTCGCAGAGATAACGATCCGTCAAGGCTAAATGCGCCTTCTTGCACGCTGCCTCGCCTGCTGATCATACTGTTTACATTCTCTCAATTGCCAGTTTATCCATTTGTCTTCTTTGTGCAACGCTTTCTGCATCAGACGGCCATTAGCACCTGTCCTACTGGGAAACTTACAGGAAAACAAAATGACAATTTATTATATTCTGGGGGCTCAATGCTCACACCTCGTCAGCAATAACTATCTTGCGAGATTTCTTCAGCTTTATCTGACTAAACATAATCGGTGGATATACACATTACACTTGAAGGGTTACACAAGAGACAATGTGCCGTCTTCGCAGATGGGGAATCATTGTGTCAGCAGCTTTGACCTCCGCGGGTCCTCTTATCATGCAATGTTCTCTCTGGGGCGTGTTTAAAATATCCAGAAGTGTAGTGGACTGTGTAATTAAATTTCACAGTGGTCAAGATCAGATAAGAGAATTGCAGGCCTTGGCCAAAGCAGAGATCTAGGACACTTCTAACTAATTCATATAATTACACGTCAAGGACACTAATCCATGTTTTGAGAGGTACTGGGTCACAGTGCTGTCCCCTAGTGTTTGTAGACCAATCAACGCCCGGTGTCAAATGTGAACAAGATGGCACCTGTGGCCTTTACTTGACACAATATTTTCTGGTACCAGAGTTAAGCTGGGTAGATCCGGGTGGCCAAGTTAGGCTGGTTAGATCCGGGTGTCTATGTTAGGCTGGGCAGATCCGGGTGACCAAGTTAGGCTGGGTAGATCCGGGTGTCTATGTTAGGCTGGGTAGTTCCGGGTGGCCAAGTTAGGCTGGGTAGATCCGGGTGTCTATGTTAGGCTGGGTAGATCCGGGTTACCATGTTAGGCTGGGTAGATCCGGGTGTCTATGTTAGGTTGAGTAGATCCGGGTGGCCAAGTTAGGCTGGGTAGATCCGGGTGGCCAAGTTAGGCTGGGTAGATCCGGGTGGCCAAGTTAGGCTGGGTAGATCCGGGTGTCTATGTTGGGCTGGGTAGATCCGGGTGTCTATGCTAGGCTGGGTAGATACGGGTGTCTATGTTAGGCTGAATAGATCTGGGTGTCCATGTTAATTAAAAACTACCAATCTATCTCCATATTCAGGTGTAGAAGAGGAAAGGCTTAACAACACAAGTCATAATTGTATGGGAATGCCAAGTACGCAGTGATGTCGTTCGACATAACATATCAAGACATAACAACATAACATAACATAAAGTAAGGTGATAACATAACATAGCACAGCAGAATAAAACTTTAAATAAAAACACCCAATTAAAACATAATAAAGTAAAACATAACATAACATAGGACATCACACCAAAACACAGTATAACATATTAATGTCATCTTTAACACTATGTACAACAGAACCGACTAAACAAGACATCTGCTGTCTGGACAGTCCAGGGTAGAAGAGGAATGACCTTGTTTTGAATACAAGGCTCATATCACGGCCTTGAGTGGCCCATCCAGTCTCATTGTCAGTCATGTAGTGGAGCAGTTGACCTGCAACATGAAACATAAACACACATTAGTAAATAAGTTTGTGCGATTGTGAACAAAGTCAGAAGCAGTATTACAAGTCCACATAAATTGTCTAAACGAAGTGTGTAAGGAATACAACATGAAAATTAGCTTCAGTAAAACTGAGGTAATGATTATAACCATAGAAGAAAAAAACTACAACAACAAAGATCCATCTAAGAGAACAATCCATGAAATAAGAAAAGAGCTTCGAGTATTTAGGAAGTATAATATCAGCAAATGACACATCACAAGACGAGATCAAGAATAGATGCTATAAGGCAAACCGACTCACTGGACAAATGGCACTAATACTAAAGAAGAAACACGTATCAATAGATACTTAAAGAAACATTCTACAACACAATCTTACTACCAACTCAATGATACCGCTGCCAAACCTGGACAATTACAGGAAAGGAGAAAAGAAAATTACAACAACGGAAATGAGATTCCTGGAAAAAAAAGGAAAAAAA
>JACEFZ010015972.1:0-40990 GCA_014155875.1 Cepaea nemoralis
GTGTCAAAAATTTAAAATTGTGTTTTTTTAAAAAACCTTTTCATCCGAAAGTATATAGAAAGAAAAATATACTCAAGTGTCCTGGATGCGGTGAAGAACGGTTGAAATTCGGACTAGGAACTGTAGGGTCGTTGCTTCAAACACAAATGACCTCTACGGGCAAGGGTTTCAGATGGCACAGAAAACCTGCTTTGTTTTTGGAGGAAATAAATTAGCGTCTATTTGATGTGGTGTGCCTGCTTGTCACTAAGTTTTAATTAGATTTGTATGGCGTTGAGTGTAATTGTAGGTCGTAATTTTGTCAGTCAACAATTTTTTTTTTTTTTTAAATCACAAGTCACTTTTTTTCCGAAACTTTCTGCTTTCCACAATTCACTTCACAAAGACAATCTAACTATATCTCAACAAGCTACAACATTGATGACACATCACTTACATCAAGATGACATTCAGTAAGGACATAGACATCAAGTTTACAAGATGGCGACAAGGTCACAATGGCGACAACTTTACAATGTCGACAAGGTCAAAAACGGTGACAAGTTTCACAATCACAATTGTTTTACACGTTTACAAGATCAAACAATATGTATGCACTGTACGTTCACATTTTAGTCCTCCATGTTTAAAACAATGTAATAATATATATCAAAATGAGCCTTCACAATCACATTTAAATGTACTCTAAAGTTGAACAAAAATTCTAAGTTCACAAATCTAGGTTTTAAATGTTAATTACTTAACCACGTTCATTTTAAAGCCGGACCGAATGCCACCACGTCCACACATGTCAGGGTCTTAAACCTGGCTCGTTAACCTAACACATGTGAGACAGTACAAATACAACGTGATTTGACTTGAGACTCAACGACACGAAGTTTCGATGGATTTATTTACAGATCACGATCTAGAGATGATCATCACAATACATAAGTTATAACAATACACTTACAGGCAACCCCAGCTTACGAATCAGTCTCACAAGAGTTACAAGCACTCGACTTTCGGGCCACAGAAACAAACAAGCCTTTCTCCCATCATACGTCCAGTCGAGTCCGAGTCCCAGAGCTGTCTGGCTATTTCTCGCAACGCGCCTATCCACCTGAAAGGGCTTCACGAGGTCTGCGTGCGTCCTGCTTTGTCCTTGCCAGACCGCTGGCTGTCTGTCAGCCGGCAACCTCGCAGGCAGGTAACTAATACTCGCCTGGCGGGCGTAACGATGTTACGGCATCCCCGCTAGGAACTATTCGCCTGGCGGGCGTAACGATGTCCCTGCATCTCTGCTGGCACTACATTGGACTCTGACAGATATACATCTTTGCTTTATTGACTATACAAAGGCTTTTGATAGAGTTAGACATGTCAACATTGTGGATAAGCTTGCAGATCTACAAATTGATGGGAAAGACATTAGACTTATAAAAAACATATATTGGAAACAACAAGCTGCAATAAGGATTGATAATGAAGTGGGACAGTATCAGCCAATTAAGAGAGGTGTTAGGCAGGGATGTGTGATGTCTCCAGATCTTTTCTCCCTATACAGTGAAAATATTTTCAGAAATGTAGAGGATATAAATGGAATCTTCATTGGAGGACGAAACATCAATAACATTATATATACAGATGATACAGTATTAATTGCAGACAATGCGCAGGACCTACAACAATTAGTAGATGCGGTTGTTGTACACAGTGAGAAACTGGGGTTAAAATTAAATTGTAAAAAGACTCAGGTTATGGTCGTCAGTAGGAAGGAAGAAGTGCCACAATGTAATATACAAGTAAATGGAAATATTCTTCAACAAGTGAATCGGTACAATTATCTTGGAACAGTCATAACATCTGTTGGGAGATGCCTTGAAGAGATTAGAACAAGAATCGCCATGGCGAAAGTAGCCTTTAGCAAGATGAAAAACATTCTGACCAATAAAAAGATGTCAATTGAAACAAGAAAAAGAGTGTTGAGGGGATACATAGAGCCTGTTCTTTGTATGGATTGTGAAACTTGGACAATGAGCAGTTCAAGCTGAAAGCATCTGATGGCTGCAGAAATGTGGTTTCTGAGGAAAATGCAAAGAATACCATGGACAGACAGAAAAACCAATGACTAAGTACTACAGGAGACAAATGGACATCGTAAATTGATTAGCGAAGTTAGACGTAGACAGTCAAAATTATTTTTTGGACATGTTATGAGAAGAAATGGATTGGAGAACTTAGTGACAACTGGCAAGATCGAAGGGAACAGACCAAGAGGAAGACCGAGAGGAAATTACCTGGATGGCTTGGCGACATGGCATGGACGAGACAGGAACACTGAGCTGATCCACGACACTGGTGATCGAGTGAAATGGCGAGTCATGACAGCCCACGCTTTCCGGCATGGCACATGATTGATTGATTGAACATTCCGTGCAAGCAGAAAGCAGGTAGTACCGTTTACTGTCATACGGTAGCTCAGTCATATCTGACTAAGACCTGACAGGTATCTCAGATGACTGTTGTTATTAATCTTCTACTTACATTCCTTTTTCCGTGTGTTTTTAGTTTTATTCACATAAAAGTAGAGAACTTTCTCCACGCATGAAAGCGTATGTTGTATGTGGTGCTATGTGGTGTCAGTTGAATGTATTTTATAGGAGGTCGTAATCAGCCCCAGCATTTTTACGCTGTTTGTGGTTTACTAAACAATTATATTACATAGAGTACTTTGCCATTGCTTTCTGAACGACTCATGCCTCAAACCCTTGACATCAACGCAAGACGGTCTGCTTCCAAATCACCCGCCGCTGATGTAGGGGAATTGTGAAACGCGTTCACTGCCTCTAAGCCTCAGTGCCGGTTGTTTCTGCACATACTTAAGTTATATTAACTGATTCGGGGCCAAGGGATGATATATCGCCAAATATAACCCCCATTTGGACAGAAGGACTATATATCGCCAAATGTGACCTCCCATTTGGACAGAATGACGATGTATCGCCATACTAAATTCATCGTGTCATGTGTTTTGTTTCGTGGTATCTGTCACAATTTCAATGCTTAGTGAACGGAAATTCCCATTATAATACTTGTACATTTCATTGTGTACTATGTATGGTCTAAACCTACTTTTCATTTTACAGTGAATCAGCTAAATGTCTTTGTTTAAAATGTCTTAAAAGTCGAGAGGATCGACTTCGTTGCACCGGGTTTTATCCCAATTGGTTCGGTCTCTTTCTGCAGGGCGGCCTGTCCAAAGCGTCGCACAAAGCACGAACTCCGTAGTTCCAGCGACGACCCCAAGGAGTCTCCGAGAAAAATGCACCCGTGAATCGAAAGACGCAGCCCAGAATCGAACCCACAAACTTCGGAGCGTGAGTCAGGCGGTTTGACCACTTCACCACGGAGACTCCCGAATCAGTTAAAAGTGTTGCTAATTATTCCTATTATTGGTAATACTTATATTTATTTACACCCTCAATGTTGGGTTATTAGTGTCATTAGATTTAAGAATCGGCATCACAACGCTCCGTGCAAACTGAGGAATAATCCGTCTCTCCCAGCAAGTGTCATCAGATATAGATGTCGATCACTCCATCATAATATTGGTTGTAACAAGTGTTCTTATTTATTTAATTTTTTCGATCTTCGTCACTTTGAACTCAATCTAAAATGAAGTCCTTACAGGATACTTCTAGTAGCACTGGGCTGAATTGTGCATGTGCATTCATCATCATCATCAAGTACTCTGCCTGCTGTCGTGGGCGTTCATGGCTCTACACAGATCTCGATCTTTGGTGCTCTGGATCAACTCTGCTGATGATATTCAACCATGCCACCGACTCAGTCCATCCAGCATCATTTCTCTTGGTCTGCCTCTGCCTCTCTTCCCCTCGATCTTTCCAGTTGTCACGATGTTCTCCCAATGCCTCTCTTCTCATCACATGACCAAAGAAAGATGTTTGTCTCTTTCTTATTGTTGTATATAATGTTCCAGTTTCATTAGCCTCTTTCAAGCAATCATTGTTAGTTACCTTGGCAGTCCAAGGAATTCACAACATTCTTCTCAGGAATCATCAGGAAACATCTCTGTTGCTTCTAATTTCTTCTTAATTTGTTCATTTACATTCCAAGATTCACTGCCATACAGCAAACATGGTTCTATATAGCATGTCAGGGTCTGATATGTAAGTAATAGTGTAAGTGCCGGTATGTAAGCGAGAGTCAGTGTAAGCATAGCTGAGGTCAAGGGCAGTAGGAGACACCACGGCTTGGCTGACGGAAGGTCAGGCAAGAAGTCCGTGGATAGACCCACGTGATGTGGGAAGGTCAAGGAGGAGAGAGGCAGTGTGTGTGAAACAGCGAATAGAGACGGACGTGTGGAGATCTAGAGAGCGATAGAACGATAGAACGATAGTGTTTGTGACGGATAGATGGAGATGAACGTTGTGTATTGATATTCGAGGAATGTACTAACTGTGATATGTGCGGGATGATGTGAGACTGTGATTGCGAATGGTCATACGGGCGACAGTGTAAATATCGCCCATGTGAGCTAGCGCTTGGCTGCTGGTGTTGAACGATTGTTTGAGCGTGAAGTGCGACCATGTTGTCAGCCTGTAGTAAGTATATTGTAATAAATGTTGTTCAGGAGATAGCTCCTGCGAGTTTCCGATTGCATTCATGTGTTATTAGTATATGTGTCGTAGATGTTGTAATTTGCCTGTCCAAGTCCAGTGAGCTAGAAGGAGGAAATAGTTAGGACTCTGACAGGTATAATGGTGTCAGAAGTACACACGAACCACATACCCAAGTAAAATGCATAAAAGAACGCTACTTATGTAAAGAAGAAGATCAATTGCATAATTTTGTAAAAAGTTGTAAATCGGAGATTTGTTAATAGAATCAGAACGAAAATAACATCATTTCTTTCCACAGCAGGTTTCAATTCTACAAAGCGACCGACGTAACCAGAACAGGTCAACGGTAACCAGCACGAGAATCACGTTCCTGTACATCAAGCGTTCGAGTAAACAGCAGATAAAGATAAGTTGATTAATTTTGATTGCTAAGTACCCAAATCTGCATTCTTTGATTTGCTTGTATAAATACCATCATTAGTAGATTTGAATATTAATTAACAGAAAATGTCGGAGGATGAATACCAATCACATTTCTGGGGCACAAATCAGTACAAAAGTTTGCTAGATTTTTTTGATGATACACGGGCACAAAACAAAGCAGCTTGTAAGATAAACCATGACTTAATACATGATTGGACACAAAAATTTGAAAAGAAAATGCAAGACTACAAAATCCCAAAAGATTATTGGGTACATGGTACAGAGGACACTTACCAATAAAACACAAAAAACTTCAAGAGATCATACCTGATTTGTCAAGGACAGACTATGAATATTATAAAACAAGAATATTAAAACACTATATAAACTCTTTCAAGACTCTAAAATTAGAGGTACAAAAGTTGAAACCAGCCACAGACAAGTCATTCATCCAGTATATAAGGGAAATAGAAGAATTTTTCAGAAAGCTAACATTTGAAATTAAACAAACAGACAACAATCAAGAAGCAATAAATTTCTTGCTAATAGAAAAACTAAAAGCAACACTCCCAGCCGAATGCGGAAAATATTTAGAAGAACACAACACAGAACCTATCAAAAACTTACTAGAAAAATGCCGCGAATATTACAACCAAAGTATAAACCTGGTTAAGAACACTCAACAGAAAAGTACTGTGAAAGCAACGGCATCTGCAGCCACAGATTGTCAAAACAAATCACAGAAAACAAAACCAGTACTGTGCAAACATTGTAGCACTCCACATACAGAAAATGGAATATGCGATAAGAATCCCACTTATCAAGAATACCTGAATACTATTATAGCACAAAAACTGGGGAAGGTAAATCAAAGGAAATATAGAACAAAATGTCATTTTTGCCTCGCGTATGGCCACAGACGTTTCGAATGTGAAGGAGTAAAAAGATTACAGAAAGCAAAAGCAAATGCAGCAATAAACATTACAACAGACAGTTCAGCAAAGAACTTAGAAAAAGTGAACATCACAGAGACGAAAACAAGACCAAACACTGCAAATTCAGAACAGACTGAATTTTACCCATCAGACTTTGTACCATATTTCAATAATGTTGTTAACATCACTCAGCCTCATTCCTTATGTAAAGAGGTCAATACTCAACAAGAAAGTGAGGAAATGAAATTTCAGCACTCTGTTTCTTGCATTCAGTAATAGTGACTTATTGCATAAGATACTCTTCATTTTCTGAAATGCAGCTTTTACCCTAATCGGTTCTTAATCTCTGTGGTGCATCTTCTACCGATGTTATAAATGCCCCTATGTATCTAAAATTATCCACTGGGTTAAGAATTGTCCCTTCTATGTCTATGTCACACTTTGGTGTCACCATTTTCTTTGACATCACCATTGTTACTATTTTCTTGATATTCAAGGAGAGTCCTTTCTTTGCACTCTCTTTTACTACAATGTCCAACAATTGTTGTAGGTCTTTTGCATTACCCGCCACCAATATAGTGCCATCTGCATAGCATATATTGTTTATATTATATCCTCCGATAGGTATTCGTGGCTTTTCTTTGATCTCTATTATTATTACTTCGCTATATTGGGAGAAAAGATCCGGTGACAGGACACACCATTGTCGTACTCCTAGCTTTATCTGTTAGTAACTACTCTCCTTATTCCCCATTTTAATTGCTGCTACTTGGTTCCAGTATGTATTCTTTATTATTCTTAAATCTTTCCCATCAATGTTGATATCTTACAACATTTTAATCAGTTCATCATGTTTTACTTTATCAAATGCTTTATTATAATTTATAAAGCACAAATATATGTCTCTCTGTTTCTCTATTGACCTTTCTATTAGTGTCCGTAATGTACATATTGCATTGTTTGTGCCCTTTCCTTCCACAAATCCATACTGCTCTTCACCAATTTCCATTTTTGTTTTCTTTCTTGTTCTTCTCATTATAATTCTGAGAATCTTAGTGATATGGTTTATGATGTTAATTGTACGGAAATACTCGCATTCAATTGCCCCGGTCTGTTCTGGTATAGCTATAAATACAGATTTCAGAATATCGCTCGGTAAATATCCCCTGCTGTAAATATCATTCATGGGTGTATTGGCGCCTTGCCGTCTTGATAGACGATAGTTTGTTACATTGTACTTCAAACAAGGCACAATAACTACAACCCATGGCGGTAGGGAATGTGACTGATCAGACCAATTCGCGCGGTAAATGTTCGTCCACAGTGGATGCGTGTGAACACATGGTCATTTCCACAATCACGCAACATCTTACGTCGCTCATGCTAAGTGTGTGACCTATCTGCAATAATTTTCTCCTTTGTCTTTTTTTTCTATTTCTGATCTTTGCCCTCCATACAACATGTTGAGTGGCGACTTCCTCCCAATGTAGCTTTATCAATGCCTGTATCAATCATGTCCCGCTTACACACATCTTTGTATCGTAGTAGAGGCCGACCCTGAGATCTCTTATCCATATGTAATTCACCAAAAAAGATGTCCTTTGGTATTCTACCATCATCCATCCTCCTAACATGTCCTATCCATGTAAGTCTACGAAGACTGAGCATGGAATAAACCGTCACACAACCTGATCTTTTCAATACTTCCGTATTTGTGATTTTGTCTTGCTACTTAATACCAAGTATTCTACGCAGACACCGCATATGAAAGCTGTTTAAACGTTTCTCTTGGTGTGAGTTAGTTGTCCAGGCTTCACTGCCATAAAGAATAGTACTAAGGACACAGGCTTGATAGACATGGACTTTTGTTTTGGCAGTAATCTTCCCGTTCTCCCAGGCTCTTTTTTTTAAACCTGTACATTGTTCTTGCTGTCTTACCAATCCTAAAGTTGATTTCCTGATCTAGTGATAATTTACTATTTACCTCTGATCCTAGACATGCAAAATTGTCTACAATCTCCAGTTCGGCATCGTCAATAAAGAATGATGCCCCCCCCCCCCCCATGTGCACCTTGTGACATGCTTGCTTGCTTGTGTTCGTTGGCTTGAGCTCCAACGCGAAGTCCTGTATATCGGATGAAGGCATCCTGTTGTCCAACATCAGTGTGATGTCATACAGGACCTGAGGTTTGCGTGAGTATCCGTTGTCCCATGTCTGGCAATATTGGTGTGCAGACTGGTGGTTCCTCGCCGTACAGGCAGACACTCTCCGACTTCGGAGGAATCGGCGATCCTATTGACTTTAGCCAGTAACCCGAAGGGACCTGTTGCCCAGGACGCTCGACGAGGACGCGTCAATAGGTCTTGGCCAGTATATAACCCGGCCCTGGTGCCTTGGAAACACCTCTGCGTCCCATTATGTTCGTAATAATGGTGTAGAAATAATCTTCAATAGTTGTCCAATCCAATCGATTTGATAAATGATTCTGTACATGTTTAAAATGTTGAGCTGTCGTAAGTTAAACAAATTACCAGGATAACACCCTAGGCACAATGCCTGTGATCAGCCTTAGAAGGAGCCTGACTGATGTGAGTGTTATTTGCTACTCAATGTAGCTATCAGGTTGAGCAATATCTTGTAATGCCCTGTCGATATGCACCAGGATAACCACTGTGCGTTGATACAATTTCAGCGAGGCGTTGATTATCTCGCAAACCTGAACAGCACTGAAAAAAAAATTCGATTTCAGTAGAACATATGTCACTGTGAAGAAATGTTGTTGGTTTACACGACACAATCATCCAGAGAAGGTGACATATTGAAGATCCGACAATTACTGACTTTGCAAATCTTGATATAAATCAGTTATCAATAATCTTCCGTATCAAGTGTGTCTCCTATGTATAGTGGCATCCATTTTGATTCAAAATGGTAATTGGTAGTTTTTTCAAATATAGTATAATTAGACTTTCAATCTTACTCCTAGAATGAGTATAATACCATGCGAGCAAATGTTCTCCATCGGGGCCAACAATCAGAGCGACAATGTCAATATGCGGTCTCAGATAATCGAGTATAGCACAGACGTCCTCTCCAGCATCAAGAAAACGGTCTCCAACTGACACTGACAGTGCGGTTAATCATTTATAAGATGATAAGACAATTAAACAACCGAGGATGCGCCACTTGATCACCAGCTATTGATCGGCATGATCCTCACATTTACAGATAAGTTGCGTGTTCGTGAATGTGTTTCTTTATCAGGCTGAGAATATGACCGCCACAATGTCAAGAGGTAATGGTTCAAATCTCTTCGGACGACGCTCCCATGTCAAGAGGTAACGTTGGTCTCTCTCTAAGATATGAGTTCAGGCTCTATAATGCAGCAACGTTCACCTCGAGATCTATGTGGCTCTGGGGTATTATGGTACAGAACAGCATAAATTGAGGCATGATGGTACAGGACAGCATAACTATCTGAACTCCAAAAACGACTCAACGAATATGCTGGTGGAGTGAACTGCGATGTATTTTACCACAGCTGATATCGGATGACGGCTATGAGTGTGGGGTTGATTCAGACTTGAGTCATTCTCGCTCACCATTCACTCCCGCTCTTCAATCAGGCATCATCTTCCTAGACCAGTGAGAGTGTTGGGAACAGAGCCAGCCGCCTATTATCCTGGTAATGCTAATCAACTACACTTGCCTACCTTCAACCGAAGCTCACCATAATCGAGCTCCAACGGCCAATGTCGCCAGGCTGCCCGTAACTGGAACCATGCTTAACCTTCTGAGAATAATAGATACTTTCAGGTGATCGTGGTGTCAGTGAAACTGAGTGCAGCAGATGTCAACCGCTGGCTGTAGACCGTAGCGATTCCATGCGGAGACTGTTGACTTATGAATCAGTAACGGCTTGAATCCCGTGACTTGTGGTGAAACACATCCTATAACTTCGTAAGCTGGAACACAACTCCTCCTTGAGCCGTTACGGCGTTAGGTAACGTCGTACCATCACCTTGTGACATAATCTGTGTCTTCTTTTTACTAATCGTTAAACCAAATTCAGGACAAGCATTGGAGAATGCAGATAGTAGACGTTGTAATTCTTCATTAGAGTGTGTCGTAATTGCAGCATAATCTGTAAAAAGCAACTTCTCTGATCAGTACCCTCCTAATTTTGGTCTTGGCCTTCAATCTCTGGGCATTGTAGAGGCCACCATCTGAGCAGTGAGTGAATTTTTACTATCATACTGATCACAAATGGCATACTTCAGTAGAAGTGAAACGTATATTCCCAAGAATTAGTTAGTTAGTTAGTTAGTTAGTTAGTCGACAGATCATCCTCATTGCACATCGAACCATTCAGTCCATAAGTGCTCGGATCCCCTCCTCAGCAAATCCCGCAGCGTGTAGCGGCTAACGACGCCAGTTCTGTGTTGGTTTATCAATCTTCTTTGGCTTCCTGCGTAGTGTTCTTGTTTGGCCACCCCTCTTTTAATTTGCTGCTCTCGCAGTCTGGCCATTGTTGTAGATTCACAGTCATCACTTGGTTCTCGCAAAAGTCTCACTTCTCGTAGAGCATTCAGAATGTCAGCCTGGTCCATGGCGCGTCCGCCCTCCACAGTAGCCTCACCTGCGAGCTTGTCAGCCCGCTCATTTCCTTGTACTCCCGCATGCCCTGGCACGAAGATGAAACTAATCTTTACCAGCCGAGACCGCTCCAGAGGCAGCAACCATTCTCTTCGGATCGACCCCTCCTCTATCCTCTTGATTATGTTCATTGAGTCGCTAAGGAAACACGCCCTAGTGAATGTCTGTGTCTCGAGCCATGTTATTGCTTTACTTACTGCCATGACTTCCATGGTCAGGCTACTTGTGGTTTCAGTGAAAGCACCAGAGTCCTCCTTCACAATTCTCCCTCCGGCCCGAGCTGTAAAGGCCCATGAGCTTCTCACATGTCGGACGACCGACCCATCTGTGTAGATGACCGCATCACCGTCTAGCGAATTCTCGAAAATCAACGCTTGTACTTCAGCCTCAACAGCAGCCGGATTTTCTTGTCTGCATTTTCTATCTAGTTGGATGCAAACTGAAAAGGATGTGCAGAGGTCTGTTGGCACTTGCACCCACCACTCGCCAGGTTCTAAGTCCTCAAGTGAACACACCTGTTGAAGAATATTTTCGGCTTGACCCATCCACGACCGTCCTCTTTTTAACCTGCTGCCCTTCACCTTCCTAATTTCACTATGCAGTGGATGTTGTGTGTTTGCATAAATTCTGAGGTAGGTGCGTGCCCTGCAAATTTGTATTCTGTCATCAATGGTTGGAAAATCAAGAAGGTAGCGCATCGCCCTGCATCCTGTATCTCTTGTACATGCAAGAATAATGCGCATAGCTTCATTCTGTATCCTTTCCATCCTTTCTATCTGCTTATGGCTGAGAGTCAGGATTGCCATTGCATACTCCAAAACAGACATGACCAGCCCCTCGTACAGAAGACATAGATGGCGCTGCTCACAGTTTGCTGCCGCCATCACCTGCATCGCTGCCAAACCCCGCTAGGCCTTTGTTATCACCTGGTCTATGTGCACATTATAAGCAAGGCTTCGATAAAACCGTATCCCCAGGTAATTCATTGCCTGCGTTCTTTCCACCGTCTCTGAGCACAGCATTACACTTGGAGTTGGAGTGTTGACAATATGATTATTCAACGAGAACCAAGTCACTGTTGCCTTTGTTGGGTTGACCATTGCCCCAGCTTCATCACACCAAGTACTTATGCGATTGAGTTCGGTTTGTAGTTCCACAGCAACCTCCTCTCTATCCTTACCCTGACGATACACTAAAACATCATCGGCATATGACAATGTCCTGCCAGGTCCAGTGATCTGCTCACTGGTGATTCTCATTGTGTAGGCGTTGAACAGTACCGGAGATAATGGTGATCCCTGTGGTAGGCCAGGATATATTGTTATTGGTTCCGAAGTCCAACTGCCACATCTAAAAACTACTTTCCGTTGGAAGAGGGCTGCAGCGATCCAACTAAGGAGGAATGGACTTACGTTTAGTTCAAGAAGCTGAAACATTAAAAAATCCAGTGGTACTCTGTTGTATGCGTCCTCAAGATCAATCGCTGCAGCAACGGTTTCAGTGCCTGAGTGGAAACCTTCATAGACATCATGGGCAAAGACTGCTGCATTGGTCCAGGTTTCTCTTTTTGGACGGTACCCACCCAGGGTAGGTGGGAAAACACCTTGCCTCTCTAGTTGGCTTGATATTTTCCTGGCAATTACCTTCTCCAGCAGCTTGCCTATTGTATTCTGCATGGTTATAATTCGATATCCCTGAATTTTTTGTGTGGTCTTTGCCAGGCTTCGGCAAGGGAATCAGATAGCTGTGTAACCATTCCTCCTTGATGCTAGCTCTCCCTATACTGTTGTTGTACATGTCTGCTAGTTTCTCTAGCTCATTGTCGGTACACCTATTTATGTCGTCGTATCTTATGCCATCAGGACCTGGAGCACTGTTTTTTGATCGTCGAAGCACAGCCTTGATTTCTTTCACTGTCACTGTGTCTTCATCCAAAGTGTTCTGGGCCTTGCATCTGTCTGAGGTGACCTCCTTGGCCAGATTTCGGCCTCCCATGTCTGTCTGGTTGCTCTGCTCAAGGTAGCGTTCAAAGAGGGCTTTGCCCTTGTCCTCGTCAGTCCTCTGCCAGATGAGGTCAGCACCTTGGAAGTCAGAAATGCTCTTATTCTTGACTACACCACTCATGCTTTTATGTAGTCGCCAGAACAATTTCAGTGACTTGTCTGTGCTTACTCTTTGACACACCTCTGCCCATTTTTCGCTTTTAACCACCTTGACCAGTTTTTTTGAAATAGCTTACTTTTGTGTGCATCTCTCTTTCTAAGTGCAAGCAGGGACTAGGATGACCAGCTCTGTTCTTCTTGGCATTTTGCCATCTCCTTACGGCACTACGCTTATCCATCCAAGACTTCTCCATCTCAAAACTCCACCACGGTGGCTGCTCCCAGCTTTTTTTCCTGCCCTGACACGTTCTGCGCTTGTCACGTCTTATTTTACTCACTACATCTTGCCCTGTACTGTCATACTGGAACGTCTTTACCTTTAGCTTGTGCTGCCTGGTTCTGCCTTCCTCCACCAATATGCTGCAAGGGTGGTGGTCGCTGCCATGGTGTCCTAGGACACCCCATCTACACACTGTAGTGAGTGAAGGTGAAATTAGCGCCAGATCAATAGCACTGTCCTCATCGCCTGGACGGCTTGCTGTCCTGGTGATACAGCCACTGTTGATACAAACCAGGTCGATGGTTTCCAATGCAGTCTCGAGCTCCTCCCCCTGTGTATTGGAGGAAGTGTTTCCCCATGATCTGCCTTTAGCGTTGAAGTCACCACAGAAAATAACATTTCTCTCGTGGCCTAATATGCCACTTAAGCACTGCCACTTCTGGGCGTCCACACTCGCATTGCGGGCATAAACATTAATCAACACGAATGGTATACTCGAATGAACTCTCAACGCCTGTATTTGTATATCGTCACTGTCCCAACTGGACATGTCTAGCTCTGACGCCACCATGCTGTCGGGAACGAGAATCGCCGTTCTTAGATGTCGTCTGTTGTAGAAACATTTGAAGCCGGTAATTTGGAGTAGCTGATCGCCCAGTCTCGTCTCCTGGAGTGCTACAATGTCGTTCCTGTAAACTAGGGTTTCTAAAATAGAGCCCCGTTGTTTTACACTGGCACAGTTCCAATATAGAATACGGATGTTCCTGAGTCCTAGACGGTGACACTTGAGTCTAAAACGTCTCAAACCACCACGCTTACCTTGGTTCTTTCTCCCTGCGCGGCTACCACGCCGCTTCGTTATGTTGACTGCTGACCGCTCGGAGAACACACGTTGTTCCGCCATGTTGAAAAAACGTAAACACAGACTGAGAAACCACACACGCTGCTGAAAATTCACTCAAGGATGGCTTCGCTCGATGCACGAACTCCGTAGCACCCGCGCAGATGTTGAGTAGAAACTCCTGGTTTTACATCCTGGCACACCAATTACACGCAAGAGATGAATAAATCCATCCCCAACGCGAAAAAGTTAACGAACACAAAACAAAACGACCGTCCGTCCGCCATCTTGAAACCGGAAGTTTTCCGGTTCATAACTCTCTTTTCCAAGAGGGTGGGAGCTAGTACACAACCTTGCTGAACTGTACACTTGATTTCAAACTCTTCTGAAGTTGTACAATCAAACGTGATTATACCCTTCATGCCTGTCTGGAACGATTCCACCATAGACAAAAGAGTCGTTGGGCAGCCGATCTTCTTTAGTGCCTTGAACATAACCCTCACAACTGACCAAATCAAATGCCTTTGTGGGGTCGATGAAGGCAATAAAAAGTGGTTGATTCTGTCCACGGCATTTTTCTTACACTTGTCGCAATGAGAATATCATATCAATGGTAGAGCGGTTCCGTCGAAAGCCACGCTGTGATTCGGTGTAGACTTGATCTCCCAGGACTTGAAGTCTGCGCAGAACAATTCTGGCAAATACTTTCCAGCGATACACAGAAGTGAGATATCCCTATAATTGTTACTGACACTCCATCCCCCATGTTCTTGTACAGTGTTATGCTTGCTTGTGTTCACTAGCTGTGAACTTCAGCGAGAAGTACTTAATGTCGGATGAAGACATCCTGTTGTCCAACATCAGTGTGATGTCATACCGGTGTACAGTGTTATGATGCTTGCATCTTTGAAGTCCTGTGAGATTTGTCCTTCTCGCCAGCATAGGCTGATTGATGTGTAGAGTGAGTGTGCCTTGCCCACTCCTGATAACCTCTCCTGGAATCTCATCCTTACCTGGAGGCTTATCATAAACAAGTTCATTGATAGCACACATAATATTTGTTATGGAGGGAAGTGTATCCGGGTGGTAAAGAGTTGGCAGGGCCTCTATGTTGCTGAGGACATCATCCGCTAGTTTGGTCTCTCTTAAGTACAGCTCCAAATATTGCTCTACCCATCTATCCATCTGCTGCTTTCTGTCAGTGATGATTTCTCCAGTCAAGGTTTTCAGTGGTGCACTTCTTTTGATCACTGGACCACAGGCTTTCTTTATCCCTTCATATAGGCTTCCGATGTTTCCCTTACCACTTGCCTTTTGAATGTACTCGCATAACTTGATCCAATAGTCATTTGCATACTGCCTGTTAGGTTTTTGCACATCATTCTTGGCTTGTTTCAGCTATTCTTTTTATCAGACAGGGGCATTTTGGTTAATATACCTACCCCAAAGTCACCTAGTACTTCTAATTATTCTATTGTGATTTATCTGGCTCAGCTGTATTTCCTTTTTTTTCATATGTTTTACAGCGTCAGCGTCTTCTTCTTTTAGAATAGGTGGACCTTCTAAGTTATCTTCTTCTGTTAATTCTTCCCTTTCTCCATCATATAATTTTATCTACTTTCAGAACCTCTTTATTATGTCTCACGTTCTTTACCATTTTATTCCCCCTCTTTAATCTGACTTTTATTTGTCCACATAGTGGTACATGATCACTATTACAGTCAGCACCAGGCGTTGTCTTTACATTAATGAACGCATTTCTAAATCTTTTATTAATATGTTTGTTGTCAATTCGGTTGTATATTCTCTTATCAGGGCTTTTCCATGTGTATAGTCGTCTTTTTTATGTTTAAACCAGGTGTTTCCAATTATCATTCATTGATATTTGCCCATTCTATTAGTTTCTCTCCTCTTTCATTTCTTGTACCTAAACCATAATTCCCCACTCCATCCATCCATCATGTGCCATGCCGGTAAGCGTGGGCGGTCATGTTCTGCCATCTCACTCGATCACCAGAGTTGTGGATCAGCTCCGTGTTCCTGTCTCGACCATGCCATGTGGCCATGCGATCCAGGTATTTACTTCTCGGTATTCCCCTTGGTCTCTTCCCTTCGATCTTGCCAGTCGTCACCAAGTTCTCCAATTCATGTCTTCTCATAACATGCCCAAAAAATTTTGACTGTCTACGTCTAATGACTCTAATCAGTCTACGATCTTCATTTGTTTCTTGAAGGACTTGTTCATTGGTTTTTCTGTCTATCCATGGTATTCTTTGCATTTTCCTCAGAAACCACATTTCCACGGCCATCAGCTGTTTTTTTTTTTTTTTCTTCAGATTGACTGTTTGACCACGCTTTACATCCATACAAAAGTATAGATTCTATTCCCCACTACATCCTCCATTTTTTCCTTCCTAATTTTGCATTAAAGTCTAACAGTATTATTTTTATTTCTTGTGATCCAAGTTGAGTCATCGACATTTAAAACCCTCGTAAAAGTAATGTATTTCTTCATCGCTACAGCTTGTATAATATGTATATCTATCGTTTTGCCTTTGATTTTGACCATAATGACTCTATCTGAAATACACCAGTATCCATTAATTAACTTGGCTGTTTTTCATCAAATATTAGTCCTACTCCTTTTTCGTGTGTATCCCCTCCAGAATAAATTATTGTGTGTTTGTCTGTTATAATTTTGCCGATCCCTTCCATCTCATCTCAGTTATGGCTAGTATATTCAATTTCATGCTTTCCATTTATATTAGAACATTGTTCTACTTTCCCAGATCATTTAATGGCCTGACATTCCATGTTCCTGCTTTAAATGTATTTATTTTAGATATGGTTTTGTCATCAATAGCTGGATGACGGTCTGGTGTCACCTGTGGCTCATGACTGTCCCTACCGGACGAGGATGTTCTCTGACAGCCATTAACGTCGTTAATGTGGTGGCTTTCCCTTGCCGTCCACATACACGTTGTCATAAACAATGAAGATTCCTTAAGTTATTATCTGCTATTTATGCTGAATTTTATTTGCTGCTAATTACTATGAAGTATTTATCACAGGCAATGAAAATGTCTAAATTTATTTATATCACATACTATATTTAATTTAAATCGAGTAATGTCCCTTGAATAACTGTAATGTTGTTATGTCCCTTACAACTATTGAAATTAGTAGTGTTTCTTTCATTGTGGTCAGTCCACAACCCTTTTAGACAGAATTGTTCATAAAAGTGGTGATTAATCAACGCATTGCTAGCCTGTTGTTATGATAATTTACATATGCTGTAAGAGACCAAGGATGTAAATATGGGAAGTAAAATTGTATGATGTCGTGCCATATGCATAATAACAATTTGTTGTTAATATTTATTATGAAATGCGATGACCAGGTGCTTGGGAAAACTATTTAGATACCTACAGAAATAATACTTAACTCAGGAGGGAAGGGCTACAAAAAGATAGCTGGCATAATTTCGGATCAAATGAGTACTAAGAGGGTTAAAGGATTCTGGACAATCTCAGACAGAGTATTATTGTGAAACTCCTTGGCAAACCTCTGGATATTAACATAATACACGCATATGCGCCAATAGCAGACAGCAAGAGGACATAAATATATTTTATAATGAATTAGACATGGCCGTGGGCCAGTATAAACATTTTGAAATGACTGTCATACTGGTGGCAATGGCCTGGGTTCTAGGAATGAGAGAGGTGAAAGATTAACAACATGGGCAGAATACCAAGAAATGATATGTAACACCTGGTTCAAACACCACAGTAAATGATTATATACGTGGACATGTCATGGAGATAATATTCGCAATTAAATTGGCTACGTGCTGATTAGAAATAGATTCAGAAGCAGTTTAGTTTTTTTCTCAGGAACAACTTCACCAGGAGCAGATGGACATAGTGACCATGTACCAGTTATAGGAAAGATGAGGTTAAGATTTAAAACCATGAAGAAAACCCCAAAGAAGTTAGATCTAACATTACTTACAACAGACAAAGAAATTAGAGAAAAGGACAATGTTACTGTAAAGAACAGATATAATACCATGAAGATAATACAGATGTTGGTGAACAATAGGACATGTTGCAGGAATCAATCCAACAGACATCAAAAGAAAGCATTTCACTTACGCAAAGAATTGCAAAAACAAAAACAAAACAAACAAAAAAAGAAATGGATGACATATACAATTTTGCACATGATGGATGAAAGAAGTAAGGAAAAGCAAGATAAATACGAATATAATACAATCTATAAATAAATAGTAAACATGCAACAAATGCAAAATGGCTACAAGAGACTGGCTGAATCAACAGTGCATGGAGATTGGGACAAACTAGGGAAAATACTCATATTCCATGTATCAACAAATAAATACATTTATAGGTTTTAAAAAAAAGAACTATCACTGGATGTTTAAAATCAAGTAGCAGTGCAATATGATATAGTCAACAGATGGAACACAAAGCTGTTACTGCGAATAATTATGAAAAGAATAAGAAAGAAGATTACAACAGAAAAAAACTACACAGTCTTGTGTCATGGCACGGAAGGGAGTCAACATACGATTTGGCCCATGCCTTTGGAGGACACAATTTGTGAAGGTACATGATCGCCCGCGCCAGCCAACAAGGCACTGGATGATGATACTGATGACATTGTGATTAAATCCAAGCCTCGGAGCAAGAACGACAGGAGACTTCCGATAATCAGAAGTGCCTCCCTTCGCTGAATATTTCGACCTATTATCTTCCCAACGCCGGTCTCCCTGGTCTAGCTGTAAAGAATATGCATGAAATAAAAATCTTCCCAACACTCTCTAGGGATGGGACACATCCGTGACCCCGGTGGTCTTTCTCCTGCAGTCAGTTTACACTCTGCTTCCAGTTTGGAGACGTTGGAACAGACTTTCCACTTATCCCATACTCGACTTTCTGAGACAGTAAAGCTTTCTGGATTTTAAATAAGAGACTGATGCCTTCTGCTTCTGTGAGAAGATTGAGATGGGCTGGGCCAGAGGGCAATGACTGGAGACACAGACTTTCACCCAAGCGGACTCCATAAGCGTGCTAAGAAGATCGAGATGGCCTGGCAGAAAGCATGGCTTGAATCTGGAAGGTTTAGTGCCTGGCCTTTGGGGGTCTTTGGTAGAAGACAACACACAAGCGAGACCCTGAGTTCAAGTGTGGGATCCTGTGAAACATGTGGGTACCCGTGAAACACGTGGCGTCCCGTGACACATGTGGGGTCCCGTTAAACATATGGGGTACCGTTAAACATGTGGGGTCCCGTGACACATGTGGGGTTCCGTTAAACATGTTGGGTCCCGTGAAACTTGTGGGGTTCCGTGAAACATATGGGGTCCCGTGAAACATGTGGGGTCCCGTGAAACTTGTGAGGTCCCGTGAAACATGTGGGGTCCCGTGAAACATGTGGGGTCCCGTGAAACTTGTGATGTACCGTTAAACATGTGAAACCACGACTGGGCCCAACGAAAGAACTTTGTTTTTCCCAAAGGGTTCATACATGGATACACAAGCTCGGCCGACATTCTTCTCTTCTTATCTCTCTGGGCTCGTGCATTACTTCATTCATACATGGATACACAAGCTCAGCTGACATTCTTCTCTTCTTATCTCTCTGCGCTCGTGCATTACTTCATTCATACATGGACACACAAGCTCGGCCGACATTCTTCTCTTCTTATCTCTCTGCGCTCGTGCATTACTTCATTCATACATGGACACACAAGCTCGGCCGACATTCTTCTCTTCTTATCTCTCTGCGCTCGTGCATTACTTCATTCATACATGGATACACAAGCTCGGCTGACATTCTTCTCTTCTTATGTCTCTGTGCTCGTGCATTACTTCATTCATACATGGATACACAAGCTCGGCCGACATTCTTCTCTTCTTATGTCTCTGTGCTCGTGCATTACTTCATTCATACATGGATACACAAGCTCGGCTGACATTCTTCTCTTCTTATCTCTCTGGGCTCGTGCATTACTTCATTCATACATGGATACACAAGCTCATCCGACATTCTTCTCTTCTTATGTCTCTGTGCTCGTGCATTACTTCATTCATACATGGATACACAAGATCGGCCGACATTCTTCTCTTCTTATCTCTCTGCGCTCGTGCATTACTTCATTCATACATGGATACACAAGCTCGGCTGACATTCTTCTCTTCTTATGTCTCTGTGCTCGTGCATTACTTCATTCATACATGGATACACAAGCTCGGCCGACATTCTTCTCTTCTTATGTCTCTGTGCTCGTGCATTACTTCATTCATACATGGATACACAAGCTCGGCTGACATTCTTCTCTTCTTATCTCTCTGTGCTCGTGCATTACTTCATTCATACATGGATACACAAGCTCGGCTGACATTCTTCTCTTCTTATCTCTCTGTGCTCGTGCATTACTTCATTCATACATGGATACACAAGCTCGGCTGACATTCTTCTCTTCTTATGTCTCTGTGCTCGTGCATTACTTCATTCATACATGGATACACAAGCTCGGCCGACATTCTTCTCTTCTTATGTCTCTGTGCTCGTGCATTACTTCATTCATACATGGATACAAAGCTCGGCCGACATTCTTCTCTTCTTATGTCTCTGTGCTCGTGCATTACTTCATTCATACATGGATACACAAGCTCGGCTGACATTCTTCTCTTCTTATCTCTCTGGGCACGTGCATTACTTCAATCATACATGGATACACAAGCTCGGCTGACATTCTTCTCTTCTTATCTCTCTGGGCTCGTGCATTACTTCATTCATACATGGATACACATGCTCGGCTGACATTCTTCTCTTCTTTATCTCTCTGGGCTCGTGCATTACTTCATTCATACATGGATACACAAGCTCGGCTGACATTCTTCTCTTCTTATCTCTCTGTGCTCGTGCATTACTTTATTCATACATGGATACACAAGCTCGGCTGACATTCTTCTCTTCTTATCTCTCTGTGCTCGTGCATTACTTTATTCATACATGGATACACAAGCTCGGCTGAGATTCGTCTCTTCTTATGTCTCTGTGCTCGTGCATTACTTCATTCATACATGGATACACAAGCTCGGCTGACATACTTCTCTTCTTATCTCTCTGGGCTCGTGCATTACTTCATTCATACATGGATACACAAGCTCGGCTGACATTCTTCTCTTCTTATCTCTCTGGGCTCGTGCATTACTTCATTCATAAATGGATACACAAGCTCGGCTGACATTCTTCTCTTCTTATCTCTCTGCGCTCGTGCATTACTTCATTCATACATGGATACACAAGCTCGGCTGACATTCTTCTCTTCTTATGTCTCTGTGCTCGTGCATTACTTCATTCATACATGGATACACAAGCTCGGCCGACATTTTTCTCTTCTTATGTCTCTGTGCTCGTGCATTACTTCATTCATACATGGATACACAAGCTCGGCCGACATTCTTCTCTTCTTATGTCTCTGTGCTCGTGCATTACTTCATTCATACATGGATACACAAGCTCGGCCGACATTCTTCTCTTCTTATGTCTCTGTGCTCGTGCATTACTTCATTCATACATGGATACACAAGCTCGGCTGACATTCTTCTCTTCTTATCTCTCTGGGCTCGTGCATTACTTCATTCATACATGGATACACAAGCTCGGCTGACATTCTTCTCTTCTTATCTCTCTGTGCTCGTGCATTACTTCATTCATACATGGATACACAAGCTCGGCCGACATTCTTCTCTTCTTATGTCTCTGTGCTCGTGCATTACTTCATTCATACATGGATACACAAGCTCGGCTGACATTCTTCTCTTCTTATCTCTCTGGGCTCGTGCATTACTTCATTCATACATGGATACACAAGCTCGGCTGACATTCTTCTCTTCTTATCTCTCTGGGCTCGTGCATTACTTCATTCATACATGGATACACAAGCTCGGCCGACATTCTTCTCTTCTTATCTCTCTGGGCTCGTGCATTACTTCATTCATACATGGATACACAAGCTCGGCTGACATTCTTCTCTTCTTATCTCTCTGCGCTCGTGCATTACTTCATTCATACATGGATACACAAGCTCGGCTGACATTCTTCTCTTCTTATGTCTCTGTGCTCGTGCATTACTTCATTCATACATGGATACACAAGCTCGGCCGACATTCTTCTCTTCTTATCTCTCTGTGCTCGTGCATTACTTCATTCATACATGGATACACAAGCTCGGCCTGACATTCTTCTCTTCTTATCTCTCTGGGCTCGTGCATTACTTCATTCATACATGGATACACAAGCTCGGCTGACATTCTTCTCTTCTTATCTCTCTGGGCTCGTGCATTACTTCATTCATACATGGATACACAAGCTCGGCTGACATTCTTCTCTTCTTATCTCTCTGGCTCGTGCATTACTTCATTCATACATGGATACACAAGCTCGGCTGACATTCTTCTCTTCTTATCTCTCTGGTGCTCGTGCATTACTTCATTCATACATGGATACACAAGCTCGGCCGACATTCTTCTCTTCTTATCTCTCTGGGCTCGTGCATTACTTCATTCATACATGGATACACAAGCCTGTCTCTTATACACATCTGGACACACAAGCTCGGCCGACATTCTTCTCTTCTTATCTCTCTGCGCTCGTGCATTACTTCATTCATACATGGATACACAAGCTCGGCTGACATTCTTCTCTTCTTATCTCTCTGTGCTCGTGCATTACTTCATTCATACATGGATACACAAGCTCGGCCGACATTCTTCTCTTCTTATGTCTCTGTGCTCGTGCATTACTTCATTCATACATGGATACACAAGCTCGGCTGACATTCTTCTCTTCTTATCTCTCTGGGCTCGTGCATTACTTCATTCATACATGGATACACAAGCTCGGCTGACATTCTTCTCTTCTTATGTCTCTGTGCTCGTGCATTACTTCATTCATACATGGATACACAAGCTCGGCCGACATTCTTCTCTTCTTATGTCTCTGGCTCGTGCATTACTTCATTCATACATGGATACACAAGCTCGGCTGACATTCTTCTCTTCTTATCGTCTCTGGGCTCGTGCATTACTTCATTCATACATGGATACACAAGCTCGGCTGACATTCTTCTCTTCTTATGTCTCTGGGCTCGTGCATTACTTCATTCATACATGGATACACAAGCTCGGCTCGACATTCTTCTCTTCTTATCTCTCTGGGCTCGTGCATTACTTCATTCATACATGGATACACAAGCTCGGCCGACATTCTTCTCTTCTTGTCTCTCTGGCTCGTGCATTACTTCATTCATACATGGATACACAAGCTCGGCTGACATTCTTCTCTTCTTATCTCTCTGGGCTCGTGCATTACTTCATTCATACATGGATACACAAGCTCGGCTGACATTCTTCTCTTCTTATCTCTCTGGGCTCGTGCATTACTTCATTCATACATGGATACACAAGCTCGGCTGACATTCTTCTCTTCTTATCTCTCTGGCTCGTGCATTACTTCATTCATACATGGATACACAAGCTCGGCTGACATTCTTCTCTTCTTATCTCTCTGTGCTCGTGCATTACTTCATTCATACATGGATACACAAGCTCGGCCGACATTCTTCTCTTCTTATGTCTCTGTGCTCGTGCATTACTTCATTCATACATGGATACACAAGCTCGGCTGACATTCTTCTCTTCTTATGTCTCTGTGCTCGTGCATTACTTCATTCATACATGGATACACAAGCTCGGCTGACATTCTTCTCTTCTTATCTCTCTGGGCTCGTGCATTACTTCATTCATACATGGATACACAAGCTCGGCTGACATTCTTCTCTTCTTATCTCTCTGGGCTCGTGCATTACTTCATTCATACATGGATACACAAGCTCGGCTGACATTCTTCTCTTCTTATCTCTCTGGGCTCGTGCATTACTTCATTCATACATGGATACACAAGCTCGGCTGACATTCTTCTCTTCTTATGTCTCTGTGCTCGTGCATTACTTCATTCATACATGGATACACAAGCTCGGCTGACATTCTTCTCTTCTTATCTCTCTGTGCTCGTGCATTACTTCATTCATACATGGATACACAAGCTCGGCCTGACATTCTTCTCTTCTTATCTCTCTGTGCTCGTGCATTACTTCATTCATACATGGATACACAAGCTCGGCCGACATTCTTCTCTTCTTATCTCTCTGGGCTCGTGCATTACTTCATTCATACATGGATACACAAGCTCGGCTGACATTCTTCTCTTCTTATCTCTCTGTGCTCGTGCATTACTTCATTCATACATGGATACACAAGCTCGGCTGACATTCTTCTCTTCTTATGTCTCTGTGCTCGTGCATTACTTCATTCATACATGGATACACAAGCTCGGCCGACATTCTTCTCTTCTTATCTCTCTGCGCTCGTGCATTACTTCATTCATACATGGATACACAAGCTCGGCTGACATTCTTCTCTTCTTATCTCTCTGGCTCGTGCATTACTTCATTCATACATGGATACACAAGCTCGGCCTGACATTCTTCTCTTCTTATCTCTCTGGGCTCGTGCATTACTTCATTCATACATGGATACACAAGCTCGGCTGACATTCTTCTCTTCTTATCTCTCTGGGCTCGTGCATTACTTCATTCATACATGGATACACAAGCTCGGCTGACATTCTTCTCTTCTTATCTCTCTGGGCTCGTGCATTACTTCATTCATACATGGATACACAAGCTCGGCCGACATTCTTCTCTTCTTATGTCTCTGGGCTCGTGCATTACTTCATTCATACATGGATACACAAGCTCGGCCGACATTCTTCTCTTCTTATCGTCTCTGGGCTCGTGCATTACTTCATTCATACATGGATACACAAGCTCGGCCGACATTCTTCTCTTCTTATCTCTCTGGCTCGTGCATTACTTCATTCATACATGGATACACAAGCTCGGCCGACATTCTTCTCTTCTTATTCTCTCTGGCTCGTGCATTACTTCATTCATACATGGATACACAAGCTCGGCTGACATTCTTCTCTTCTTATCTCTCTGGGCTCGTGCATTACTTCATTCATACATGGATACACAAGCTCGGCTGACATTCTTCTCTTCTTATCTCTCTGGGCTCGTGCATTACTTCATTCATACATGGATACACAAGCTCGGCTGACATTCTTCTCTTCTTATCTCTCTGGGCTCGTGCATTACTTCATTCATACATTGGATACACAAGCTCGGCTGACATTCTTCTCTTCTTATTCTCTCTGGGCTCGTGCATTACTTCATTCATACATGGATACACAAGCTCGGCTGACATTCTTCTCTTCTTATCTCTCTGGGCTCGTGCATTACTTCATTCATACATGGATACACAAGCTCGGCTGACATTCTTCTCTTCTTATCTCTCTGGGCTCGTGCATTACTTCATTCATACATGGATACACAAGCTCGGCTGACATTCTTCTCTTCTTATCTCTCTGGGCTCGTGCATTACTTCATTCATACATGGATACACAAGCTCGGCCTGACATTCTTCTCTTCTTATCTCTCTGGGCTCGTGCATTACTTCATTCATACATGGATACACAAGCTCGGCCGACATTCTTCTCTTCTTATCTCTCTGTGCTCGTGCATTACTTCATTCATACATGGATACACAAGCTCGGCTGACATTCTTCTCTTCTTATCTCTCTGTGGCTCGTGCATTACTTCATTCATACATGGATACACAAGCTCGGCTGACATTCTTCTCTTCTTATCTCTCTGGCTCGTGCATTACTTCATTCATACATGGATACACAAGCTCGGCTGACATTCTTCTCTTCTTATCTCTCTGGGCTCGTGCATTACTTCATTCATACATGGATACACAAGCTCGGCTGACATTCTTCTCTTCTTATCTCTCTGGGCTCGTGCATTACTTCATTCATACATGGATACACAAGCTCGGCCTGACATTCTTCTCTTCTTAGTCTCTCTGCGCTCGTGCATTACTTCATTCATACATGGATACACAAGCTCGGCTGACATTCTTCTCTTCTTATCTCTCTGCGCTCGTGCATTACTTCATTCATACATGGATACACAAGCTCGGCTGGACATTCTTCTCTTCTTATCTCTCTGGGCTCGTGCATTACTTCATTCATACATGGATACACAAGCTCGGCCGACATTCTTCTCTTCTTATCTCTCTGGGCTCGTGCATTACTTCATTCATACATGGATACACAAGCTCGGCCGACATTCTTCTCTTCTTATCTCTCTGGGCTCGTGCATTACTTCATTCATACATGGATACACAAGCTCGGCTGACATTCTTCTCTTCTTATCTCTCTGTGCTCGTGCATTACTTCATTCATACATGGATACACAAGCTCGGCTGACATTCTTCTCTTCTTATCTCTCTGGCTCGTGCATTACTTCATTCATACATGGATACACAAGCTCGGCCGACATTCTTCTCTTCTTATCTCTCTGGGCTCGTGCATTACTTCATTCATACATGGATACACAAGCTCGGCCGACATTCTTCTCTTCTTATCTCTCTGGGCTCGTGCATTACTTCATTCATACATGGATACACAAGCTCGGCCGACATTCTTCTCTTCTTGTGTCTCTGCGCTCGTGCATTACTTCATTCATACATGGATACACAAGCTCGGCCGACATTCTTCTCTTCTTATCTCTCTGGGCTCGTGCATTACTTCATTCATACATGGATACACAAGCTCGGCCTGACATTCTTCTCTTCTTATCTCTCTGGCTCGTGCATTACTTCATTCATACATGGATACACAAGCTCGGCTGACATTCTTCTCTTCTTATCTCTCTGGGCTCGTGCATTACTTCATTCATACATGGATACACAAGCTCGGCCGACATTCTTCTCTTCTTATCTCTCTGGGCTCGTGCATTACTTCATTCATACGTGGATACACAAGCTCGGCCGACATTCTTCTCTTCTTTCTCTCTGGCTGGGGCATTACTTCATTCATACATGGATACACAAGCTCGGCCGACATTCTTCTCTTCTTGTGTCTCTGCGCTCGTGCATTACTTCATTCATACATGGATACACAAGCTCGGCGAATTCTTCCTCTTTTCCCCTGGCTGTGCATTACTTCATTCATACATGGGTACACAAGCTCGGCCGACATTCTTCTCTTCTTATCTCTCTGGGCTCGTGCATTACTTCATTCATACATGGATACACAAGCTCGGCTGACATTCTTCTCTTCTTTTCTCTGGCTCGTGCATTACTCATTCATACATGGATACACAAGCTCGGCTGACATTCTTCTCTTTTTGTGTCTCTGCGCTCGTGCATTACTTCATTCATACATGGATACACAAGCTCGGCTGACATTCTTCTTCTTCTTATCTCTCTGGGCTCGTGCATTACTTCATTCCATACATGGATACAAAGCTCGGCTGATATTCTTCTCTTCTTATCTCTCTGGCTCGTGCATTACTACATTCATACATGGATACACAAGCTCAACTGACATTCTTCTCTTCTTATCTCTTTGGGCTCGTGCATTACTTCATTCATACATGGATACACAAGCTCGGCTGACATTCTTCTCTTATTATCTCTCTCGGCTCGTGCATTACTTCATTCATACATGGATACACAAGCTCGGCGACATTCTTCTCTTCTTGTGTCTCTGGGCTCGTTCATTACTCATTCATACATGGATCACAAGCTCGGCCGACATTCTTCTCTTTATATCTCTCTGGGCTCGTGCATTACCTTCATTCATACATGGATACACAAGCTCGGCCGACATTCTTCTCTTCTTATCTCTCTGTGCTCGTGCATTACTTCATTCATACATGGATACACAAGCCGGCTCGGACATTCCTCTCTTCTTATCTCTCTGGGCTCGTTCATTACTTCATTCATACTATGGACTACACAAGCTCGGCGACATTCTTCTCTTCTTATCTCTTCTGGGCTCGTGCATTACTTCATTCATACATGGATACACAAGCTCGGCCGACATTCTTCTCTTCTTATCTCTCTGTGCTCGTGCATTACTTCATTCATACTTTGGATAAAAAGCTCGGCTGATTTTCTTTTCTTCTTATCTTCGGGGCCGTGCTTATTCATTCATACAGGGATACACAAGCTCGGCTGCCCATTCTTCTCTTCTTATCTCTCGGGGCCCTTTTGCATTATTTCATTCATACTTGGATACACAAGCTCGGCCGAATTCTTTTCTTTTTATTCTCTGGGCTCGGGGCCATTACTTCATTAAACTGGATACAAAAGTCGGCCGACATTCTTCTTTTCTTGTGCCCTGCCTGGTGCATTACTTCTTTCATACATGGAAAACACAAGCTCGGCCCGACATTCTTCTTTTCTTATCTCTCGGGGTCGTGCATTCTTCATTCATACATGGATCAAAAGCTGGGCCGATATTTTCTCTTCTTGTGTCTCTGCGCTCGTGAAATTACTTCATTCATACATGGATACACAAGCTCGGCTGACATTCTTCTCTTTTTGGTCTTGCGCTCGTGCTTACTTCTTTCAACATGGATAAACAAGCTCGGCGACATTCTTCTTTTTCTTGTGTCTCTGCGCTCGTGCATTACTTCATTCATACATGGATATACAAGCTCGGCTGACATTTTCCTTCTTGTGTCTCTGCGCTCGTGCATTCTTCATTCATACATGGATCACAAGCTCGGCGGGACATTTCTTTTCTTGTTTCTCTGCGCTCGTGCGTTATTCATTCATACATGGATACACAAGCTCGGCCGACATTCTTCCCCTTCTTGTGTCTCTGGGCTCGTTCATTATTTTCATTCATACATGGATACACAAGCTCGCCGACATTCTTCCTTCTTTTTCTCTCTGGGCTCGTGCATTACTTCATTCATACATGGATACAAAAGCTGGGCCGACACTTCTCTTCTGATCTCTCTGGGCTCGTGCATACTTCATTCATACCTGGATACACAAGCTGGGTGACTTTTTCTCTTCTATCTATCTGGGCTCGTGCATTACTTCAATCATACATGAATACACAAGCTCGGCCGACATTCTTCTTTTTCTATCTTTTGGGCCCTTCGTGCTTTAATTCATTCATACATGGATACTCAAGCTGGGCCCGACATTTTTTCTCTTCTTATTCTCTGGGCTCGTGCTTTAAACTTATCCATACAGGATACACAAGCTCGGCTGACATTCTTCTCTTTTATCTCTCTGGCTCGGCATTACTTTATTCATAATGGTTACCCAAGCTCGGCCGACATTCTTCTCTTCTTATCTCTAGGCTCGTGCTTTACTTCTTTCATACATGGATACACAGCTCGGCGACATTTTTTCTCTTCTTATCTCTCTGGGCTCGTGCTTACTTCATTCATAATGGATACAGAAGCTCGGCTGATATCTTCTCTTCTTATCTCTCTGGGCTCGCCAATTACTACATTCATAATGGATACACAAGCTCAATGACATTCTTCTTTTTTTTATCTCTTTGGGCTCGTGCATTATTTCCCTTCTACATGGATAACAAGCTCGGCTGACTTTCTTCTCTTATTACTCTTCGGCTCGTGCATTATTTCATTCATACATGGAAAAAAGTCGGCTGACATTCTTTCTTCTTATCTCTCTGCGCTCGTCATATTTCTTTCCCATAACAGGATACACAACTCGCCGACATTTTTCTTTTTTTGTGTCTCTGCGCTGGTGCATTACTTCATTCATACATGGATACAAGCTGGGCCCGACATTCTTCTTTTCTTTTTGTCTCTGCGCTCGGGGCATTATTCATTCATACATGGATACACAGCTCGGCTGACATTTTTCTCTTCTTGTGTCTCTGCGCTCGTGCTTTACTTCATTCATACATGGATACATAAGCTCGGCTGACATTCTTCTCTTCTTGTCTCTCTGGCTCGTGCTTACTTCTTTCATACATGGATACCAAGCTCGGCGACTTTCTTCTCTTTTATCTCTCGGGGCTCGGGCATTACTTCATTATACATGGATACACAAGCTCGGCCGACTTTCTTTTCTTCTTATCTCTCTGGGCTCGTGCATTACTTCATTATACATGGATACACAAGCTCGGCGACATTTTCCCTTCTTATCTCTCTGGGCTCGTGCATTACTTCATTCATACTTGGATACACAAGCTCGGCCGCATTCTTCTCTTCTTATCTCTCTGGGCTCGTGCTTTATTTCCCTTCATAAATGGATACACAAGCTCGGCCGACATTCTTCTATTCTTTTGTCCTGCGTGGTGGCATTACTTCATTCATAAATGGATACACAAGCTCGGCCGACATTCTTCTCTTCTTGTGTCTTTTGCCCCGTCATTACTCATTCATACATGGAAAATTACAAGCTGGCGACATTCTTCTCTTCTTGTGTCTCTGCGCTCGTGCATTACTTCATTATAATGGATACACAAGCTCGGCTGACTTTTCCTCTTCTTGTGTCTCTGCGCTCGTCCCTTATTCATTATACATGGATATACAAGCTCGGCTGACATCTTCTTTTCCCTTGTGTCTCTGCGCTCGTGCATTACTTCATTCATACATGGATACACAAGCTCGGCTGACATTCTTCTCTTCTTGTGTCTCTGCGCTCGTGCATTACTTCATTCATACATGGATACACAAGCTCGGCCGACATTCTCTCTTCTTGTGTCTCTGCGCTCGTGCGTTACTTCATTCATACACACCTACGAATCTAAAATTCGTCCAACGACGACAACCACAGAAACAATATGCGTTATAAACTCATGGAAATGTGCAATATTCAATAATACATGCCTCACTAAAACTAATGTTGACATGGTAGTCATAATTAGCTCAGGTAGATGTAATATTGCCTGTAGCTCAGGGAAATGTCATATTGCTTGGGGACATCCTTAAATATGGGACAAGTCTAGTCCTGGGACTGCATCGTGACCATTCAGGTAAGATCTGTTCAGGTGAACCATTGTGACAGTTCGGGGCCGATCTGTTCGGATTGACAGATCGTATGTGAGGACGTTGTGTATTCAAATGCCGAGCTCGACAAATGATGATTTACGGCGTTCTGAGCTGAGTTGAGTTTAATACAATAATTATTTCCAGAAGTCTACTTGTAATAGTAGAAATTAATAACGGTGAAAGTGATATATGTGAATAGCAGATAATGGAAATAAAATGATATAAAACTGTGCCGGACTTCTGTTATTTCTTGAGGTGTTCAGTTGACTTCAGACATTGTGTTGTTATCGTTAAGGAATGTTGTGAAATGCTGTGTAGAGAGGATGTTGGTCTACAAGCCTAGAGGCATTCACATAAGTCATAAAAAGAGGTGACTTTAAAATTAATGTCACACAGCTGTTACATCGAGTATGCAGACTATTCTATACACAACCCACATGAGAAGACAGGATTCGTTAGACTGCGAGGAAGAAATCATTGATGATTCAACGCGCAAGACGGCGTTTACCTGCAAAGCGTTGGGGAACGTAATGAGCACTGCAAGGCACGTAGAGCGGCCTGGACATCCACTGCACCTGTAGTTGACTTCAGTCTTGACTTGTCTTACCTCTGGATTCAGATGAACTCAGGTGAGAGAGCGTAGTTAAAGAATTGTCAATTTTCTTCCTCACTTAAAAACAATTCATCGCGCAAGTCATTCGTCATCCAAACAAGGCCACATTTTTCCCATTCCGAGTCGTCATGTTGTTTTTGCAGTCGACATGGTGGGCGGGGTAAGAGCACTCTAGGTCTTGAACTCCACCGTTTCGCACGCACCCGTCCATTACAAACACGGCATTGTATGGACTGTCGTGGACAGAAAAGAGTTAACAGGACATAAGTCAGTAGAGTAGTAGTCACACACTACAACCCACAAGACAAGAAGAGTAAGGGTTAACAATAAATCACAGACAGTTAGTGACACTCAAGGAGCTCAAAATCTCACGGGAAATGTTAGGGGTCAGAGGTAACAACCTCCGAGGAAAGGGTAGCAAGACTTGTCATTCGGGGCGCGGACATCTTAAGGAACAGACACACAGAGACGTCAGTGATATTTCCATACAAGCTATATACACGAATATTGAAGAGTTTACAACATCAAGAATTAACACAAAGATCAGTTAATTCTAGCAGTCAACGTAACGCGGTAAGTAGTCTTTTCGTATACGGTTTAAAAACAATTCTAATCCACCAGTAGCATCGAGAGTAACCATGGAGGTCATGGCATTAACAGAGGCAACAGCCTGCCTGGAGACACAGACTTTCACTCAGGCGTGTGGTCTCAACTACTCCATTCATGAGCGAGCTAAGAAGATCGAGATGGGCTGGGCCAGAAGGCAATGCCTGGGGACACAGATCTTCCTATACGTTTGTAATTTGCGTCCCATAGTCATTGACTTTTGGGGGGGGGGGGGTTGGCGGCCATCCCAGACAAGCTGGTTCCCCGCTTCCCCCTGTTTTTGGCGTGGACCCTTAGTCCCACTGTGAGCTATTGCCCACAGTGGTCTACCGGGCCCACATTTAAAGTGATGCTTATGTGAGGTTTTTTTTTTTGTTGGGATCACCCGGCCCCCGACCAGACCTGGCGCACTACTGCGGGGGGCAGCAAATGCGTCTGATCTTAGCCAAGGGACCAAGAATGATCATCCCGGCCTCCGACCAGACCAAGCGCACTACTGGAGGCCAGCAAATACACTTGATCTTAGCCAAAAGGCCGAGAAGCGATGAGGTGACTGGGCCAGAAGGCAATGCCTGGGGACACAGATCTTCCTATACGTTTGTAATTTGCGTCCCATAGTCAAGGACGGTCAAAAATGTATTTTTATGCTTAATGATAGGACCTGCCATTAAAAGGATGAAAACACTTGTTATTATCCTGCAAAGAAATAGAAAAGTCCATTATTAACTTTTACGCATACAAAAATAATTCAAAATATTTTCATAAATATTGAAGATTCCTTAAATTCTTTTCTGTCATTTATGCTGAATTTACTTGTTAAAATTAATGTAAAGAAGATTTTACAGACAATGAAAAACTTCTAAACGAATTTAAATTAAACAATACATTTATTTTATTTCGAGTAATTTCCCTTAACTGTTACGTTGTTATATCCCTTTCTGCATTTGTACATAGTTGTGTTACTTTCATTATGGTCAGTCCACAACCCGTTTAGACAAAATTGTTCATAAAAGTGGTGATTAATCAACGCATTGCTAGCCTGTTTTTATTATAATTTACATATGCTGTAAGAGACCAAGGATATAAATATGGGAAGTAAAGTTTTATGATTTCTTGCCTTATTCATAATAACAATTTTTTGTTAATATATATTGTGAAATGCGGTGGCCTGGAGCGTGAGAAAACTATTTAAATACTTACAGAAAAAATACTTTACTCACGAGGGAAGGACTACTGTCAAAGACTTAGGAGAGAGTTTTAAGCTCAAGAGAGCTAAAGAGAACTCAGGGCAAGTAACAGGAGACCACACAGAAGAGACACAAATGCTATAAATAGCTATAACAGGACACACTTGAGTCAACAAAGAGGGCAACCAGTACAGGTGAGCTGGGGTTACCCAAGAGACGGGGAAACCCACCTCACGAGGGAGGACCAAGTAATTACTGGTCAGCACAGCCCAGTGCCCAGCACGTAAACTTAGGAATGCACGCTGAGTAAATTGCCGTGGCTGAACACGCCACGCTCAGTGGGCTCAGACAGGACTGGACGGCTTAGCGATCAGCCGTGTATCCGCTGGGGATACCTTGTAGTTATTAAGGACAGTATAATAGTGATATAGTTTAGCTTAGCTTCAGTAGTTATATATTAATATCATCTCCTCATTCCATCTTATCTTCATCACATCCTACGATGTTTAATACCGTTCTGGTATTCCGCTCGTGGAGCTATTGTGTGATCAACTCAGAATAAAAATGTATCCTTTCGCAAATTATACGAGTTGTCACTTTCGTGTAGTGCAAAAGAAGGGAGTCCTTGTATGCCTGTCACAAGTGAGTTGCTGACAGCTACTATATTGATTTATTTCTTGTAAATGATGAATATCTTGTGATAATAATGTTGTACAAGTTGCGAGTTGCTAAGAGCGCAATTTCTGTGAGTTTGTTCATACACGTGGATTTGTAAATAAAACGTCTAAACTGTTGGTGCCGTGCGTGAAAGTGTCATTCTTGAATACATGTATGTGTTTCACCTCTGTCTTGAGATGCGAGCCAGAAGTATGTCTAATTGAGACCTTGACAGGGAGTGAACAAGTGAATGTGTATCAATATAGTACACAACAATATATAGTCAATATATAATAAGAACAATGGGAAACAAATATCCTGTTGAGACCCGAATTCTTAAAAAATACTAGAAACAATACTTAGCTGCCGATGATGTTCGGAGCCCTGTCTGTACTTTAATTCTTTCACCAAAACAAAAACGGGGGGGGGGGGGGGGGGTATGTGGTTTAGCAGGGCTTATTGAGATTCGCTTCGTCGTTAACATATGGCTACCAATCTGGTTGCTGGGGAGAGAAAAATATTAGTAGGTGTTCCATGCAGCTGGTGTTATGTGTGTGCTGGTCAGGTTGTCTGTGTAAAGGTTTGTATGTAATCAGTTGTGTATGGATGTGTAATTTCTGCTGTCAGTGGTCGTAGATCAGTCGAATAATATAAATATAGTTTACTTTTTTGATTTCATCCACTCTTCTTTCTATCTCTATTAGTAATAACGTCAGAGATAACTTTCTTACAAAGAGCTGCCTTCGTTCAATCTTTTTCTTTTCAAGCCAACTAGAGAGGCAAGGTGTTTTCCCACCTACCCTGGGTGGGTACCGTCCAAAAAGAGAAACCTGGACCAATGCAGCAGTCTTTGCCCACGATGTCTATGAAGGTTTCCACTCAGGCACTGAAACCGTTGCTGCAGCGATTGATCTTGAGGACGCATACAACAGAGTACCACTGGACTTTTTAATGTTTCAGCTTCTTGAACTAAACGTAAGTCCATTCCTCCTTAGTTGGATCGCTGCAGCTCTCTTGCAACGGAAAGTAGTTTTTAGATGTGGCAGTTGGACTTCGGAACCAACAACAATATATCCTGGCCTACCACAGGGATCACCATTATCTCCGGTACTGTTCAACGCCTACACAGTGAGAATCACCAGTGAGCAGATCACTGGACCTGGCAGGACATTGTCATATGCCGATGATGTTTTAGTGTATCGTCAGGGTAAGGATAGAGAGGAGGTTGCTGTGGAACTACAAACCGAACTCAATCGCATAAGTACTTGGTGTGATGAAGCCGGGGCAATGGTCAACCCAACAAAGGCAACAGTGACTTGGTTCTCGTTGAATAATCATATTGTCAACAATCCAACATCAACTGTAATGCTGTGTTCAGAGACGGTGGAAAGAACGCAGGCAATGAATTACCTGGGGATACGGTTTGATCGAAGCCTTGCTTATAATGTGCACATAGACCAGGTGATAACAAAGGCCAAGCGGGGTTTGGCAGCGATGCGGGTGATGGCGGCAGCAAACTGTGAGCAGCGCCATCTATGTCTTCTGTACGAGGGGCTGGTCATGTCTGTTTTGGAGTATGCAATGGCAATCCTGACTCTCAGCCATAAGCAGATAGAAAGGATGGAAAGGATACAGAATGAAGCTATGCGCATTATTCTTGGATGTACAAGAGATACAGCATGCAGGGCGATGCGCTACCTTCTTGATTTTCCAACCATTGAAGAGAGAATACAAGTTTGCAGGGCACGTGCCTACCTCAGAATTAACGCAAACACACAGCATCCACTGCATAGTGAAATTAGGAAGGTGAAGGGCAGCAGGTTAAAAAGAGGACGGTCGTGGATGGGTCAAGCCGAAGACATTCTTCAACAGGTGTGTTCACTTGAGGACTTAGAACCTGGCGAGGAGTGGGTGCAAGTGCCAACAGACTTCTGCACATCCTTTTCAGTTTGCATCCAACTAGATAGAAAATGCAGACAAGAAAATCCGGCTGCTGTGGAGGCTGAAGTACAAGCGTTGATTTTCGAGAATTCGCTAGACAGTGACGCGGTCATCTACACAGATGGGTCGGTCGTCCGACATGTGAGAAGCTCATGGGCCTTTACAGCTCGGGCCGGAGGGAGAATTGTGAAGGAGGACTCTGGTGCTTTCACTGAAACCACAAGTAGCCTGACCATGGAAGTCATGGCAGTAAGTAAAGCAATAACATGGCTCGAGACACAGACATTCACTAGGGCTTGTTTCCTTAGCGACTCAATGAACATGATCAAGAGGATAGAGGAGGGGTCGATCCGAAGAGAATGGTTGCTGCCTCTGAAGCGGTCTCGGCTGGCAAAGATTAGTTTCATCTTCGTGCCAGGGCATGCGGGAGTACAAGGAAATGAGCGGGCTGACAAGCTCGCAGGTGAGGCTACTGATGAGGGCGGACGCGCCATGGACCAGGCTGACATTCTGAATGCTCTACGAGAAGTGAGACTTTTGCGAGAACCAAGTGATGACTGTGAATCTACAACAATGGCCAGACTGCGAGAGCAGCAAATTAAAAGAGGTGTGGCCAAACAAGAACACTACGCAGGAAGCCAAAGAAGATTGATAAACCAACACAGAACTGGCGTCGTTAGCCGCTACACGCTGCGGGATTTGCTGAGGAGGGGATCCGAGCACTTATGGACTGAATGGTCCGATGTGCAACGAGGATGATCTGTCGACTAACTAACTAACTAACTAATCTTTTTCTGCGTACAACTCAAAATCACATGGGCGACACCTGTTCATGCTCTACTTTATATACAGTTAAATTACAGTGAAGATCACGCTACGTCCATTCACTATTATACACATGTTTCCAATCACGTTCATTCACTATTATACATATGTTTCCAATCACGTTCATTCACTATTATACATATGTTTCCAATCACGTTCATTCACTATTATACATATGTTTACAATCACGTTCATTCACTATTATACATATGTTTACAATCACGTTCATTCACTATTATACATATGTTTCCAATCACGTTCATTCACTATTATACATATGTTTCCAATCACGTCAGCTCTGTATTTTACATCTAGTTCAAAGCCGTATGAGCAAGTTACATTCACTCCATTATACATACGGGTCAAAACCGGAAAAGAAACCAACGTCTAATCTCTCTATATCACTTTGCTGTTCAAATCACCGTGACGAGCGCCCACGTACACTCCCTGTCAAGGTCTCAATTAGACATACTTCTGGCTCGCATCTCAAGACAGGTGAAACACATATATGTATTCAAGAATGACACTTTCACGCACGGCATCAACAGTTTAGTCGTTTTATTTACAAACCCACGTGTATGAGCAAACTCACAGAAGTTGCACTCTTGGCAACTCGCAACTTGTACAACATCATTATCACAAGATATTCATCATTTACAAGAAATAATACAATATAGTAGCATAACATAGCTCTCACGCTGTCTCAGCTTAAACACAGCTCGCTTCGCAACTCAACCACGCCATTAATATTACACTCATAACTCAACGCTCACGAAACACTATCACTCCCCTATGTCTGTCCGTCTCGCTGTCCTGAACCGTCTGACCAACACCGAAAAGTATGAATAAAATTAGGTGGAACTGCGGTAAAGCTGTGAAAGTGTAAACAATATAAAATGACACAAAGTAGTGCAGCTTTACATAACAGAGTTAAGACACATACCTAACGTTGCGGCGATTAGCCTTCATCAGCAAACAAACACATTCACAAACACAACATACAGTCAAGAAGAACTCCTGTGACTACATTAGAAGGTGATGACAGGACGAGAAGAACAAAAGCATGGACAAATGGAAGCAATGAAGAGAAAATGAGAATTGAAAAAAATGTTAGTTGAAGATAATGTTGAAAAATGTTAATAGAGAAAAATCTTCATACTCACCTCACAGTTTGGATCTGTAAGTAACTAAGAGAGTCTCGGGTGCGTTGTTATATCCGGTGCTGGGTGTTACGGTTCAGTGAGCACATAGAAAGAAGGGGGCGGGGTAGGAGGCGTGTAAAATAGAAGGTGGTACTAACCAAAACCCCATTGTGTTGTTATAGGGGCGAGTCTTAAGGTCTGGGTGGAATGATACGCGTGAACACGCGTACGTACATAGACACATCTCAACAGACAAAATGCTAGTGTATGTGGACATGTGCAAAGTATATGCAAGAAGAGAGAGAGAGAGAGAGAGAGAGAGAGAGAGAGAGAGAGAGAGAGAGAGAGAGAGAGAGAGAGAGAGAGAGAGAGAGACATAAGTTATAAAAAGAGGTGACAATGAAATCAATGTCACACAGCTGTTACATCGAGTACTGATTAGAGGAAACACCTCACACAAGTCATGCAGACTATTCTATACATAACCCAGCATGTGGAGACGTAGAGCGCCCTGGTCACCCATTGCACCTGTATTCGTCTCCAGTCGTCTTGACTTGTCTTGCCACTGGATTCAGATGGACTCAGGCGAGAGAGAATGGTCGACGAATTGCGCAACTCTTCCTCACTTAAATACAATTCATCGCTCACGTCATTCTTCATCCAAACAAGGCCACATTTTTTCCCATTCCGAGTCGTCATGTTGTTTATGCAGTCGACATGGTGGGCGGGGTAAGAGCACTCTAGGTTTTGAACTTCACCGTTTCGCACGCATCCGTCTATTACAAACATGGCATAGTATGGACTGTTGTGGACAGAAAAGAGTTAACTGGCATAAGTCATTAGAGTAGTAGTCACACATTACAACCCACAAGACAGGAAGAATAAGGGTTAACAATAAATCACAGACAGTTAGTGACACTCAAGTAGCTCAACTGTTCACGGGAAATGTAGGGGCCAGAGGTAACAACCTTAGCGAAAAGGGTAGCGAGACTTGTCATTCGGTGCGCGGACATTTTAATTAAGGAACAGACATATAGAAATGTTAGTGACATCTCCATACAAGCTATCTACACGAATATTGAAGAGTTTACAACATCAAGAATTCACACAACGGTCAGTTAATTCTAGCAGTCAACGTAACACAATAAGTCTTTTCCTAGACGGTTTAATGACAATCCTAATCCACCAGGAGCATCGAGTGTAACCATGGAGGTCATGGCATTGACAAAGGCAACAGCCTGCCTGGAGAAACATACTTTCAACCAGGTGTGTTGTCTCAACGACTCCATCCATGAGCATGCTACAAATATCGAGATAAAGGGGGTTGTGTGCGTGAATGAGTGTGTGTTGGTGGACGGGTTGGGAATGAGTGTGTGGGTGGGAAGAGGTGTGTGGTGTGTTGGTTAGGGATATTGTGTGGGTGAGGTATGTGTGTGTGTGGATGGGGGATTTTTGTGGTGTGTGGGTGGGGGTTTGTGAGGTGGAAGGGTAAAGGTATCTGTGTGGGTGTGGGTGGGAATATTGTGTGGTATGTGGGTTGGGGATATGTGTGTGGTGTGTAGGTGGGGATGTATGGTGGTATGTGGGTGTGGGATGTGTTGGTGAAGGATATGTGTGTGTGTGGTGCGTGGGTTGGGAATATTGCGTGGTAGGGGATGTATGTGATGTGCGGGTGGGGGATTGTGTAGTTGGGGATTGGGTTAAAGCATGTATGGGTGGTGTAGGATGTATATGTGGGTGGTGGGGTGTAGGTGTGAGTGGATTGGGAATGTATGGGTAGTTAGGGAGATGTTGTGTGTGTGGGGGGGGGGGGATTGTGTGCGTGGGTGGGAAATATGTGGTCAATGGAGATGTGGCTGGGGGATGGGTGGTTTGAGGTGTGGATGGGGAGAGGATGTGTGAGTTAGGGTGTGTTTGTGGGTGGGCGTGGGATATGTGGGTTGGTGGGGGAATGTTTGTGGGTGGCGAGTGTGTTTTGGTTGGGGAACAGGTGAGGTGAGTGTGGGTGGGGGATGTGCGGGAGGGGGATGGGTCGGTTGGTGGGGTATGTATGTGTCCCTTGGTATGCGTGTGTGTGGGTGGGGTGATGTATGGGTACGTGGGAGATGGGCCTCATAACATGGTAATTTGCCTTGTTTATGTTTACAACATTCATTTCACAATGTTTATTTTTCTTCCTATGTAAATGTATAATGCTCTTGATGAACGAAAGACGAGTGATTGAAAGGGCCGAATGTAAGACGGGCCTGCGCGCCCAATTTGTGACCCTAATAAAGTTGATTTGATTTGATTTGATTTGATTTTGATTTGAGATAGGCTGGGACAACAGTTTTTCACCTAGGCGAGTTGAGCAGGGCCAAAAATGCAATGGCTGGAGACACAGACCTTCCTAGATGTTTGTAATTTGCGTCCCATAGTCAAGGACGGTCAAAAATATATTTCGACTTTCACAAGTTGACCATGCCATTAAACTCCGATTCCGATTCCGATTCCATTTCAAAAACAAACATTCCAAATTCGACCTCGTCTAAACTGCTTCATCAGCTGTGGTTATTGTTGAGGTACGTGGTTTTTGTGGGTTTATTCACCCTAATTCTTGTCTTGTGAGTCCTATCTCGGACTGTTTATGTAGCGTTTGTGTCTGTGACGTCAGCAGTAGTCGGCGGCTATCCTTTGTGCTCTTCTGTTGTTGTGGTTTTCTTTGTTGGTGTAGGCTCCTGGCTCGTCTGGCTGCAGTCCTTATAAGGACTTTTCGTGATCCCACTCCAGCTGGGGGATAGGTCGGCGGCTGTCTTTTGTGCATGTTTCCTTTTGTTTTCGTTGTTTGTGCAGGCTCCAGGTTTGACTGGTTGCAGTCCTTAAAAGGACTTGTTATTTGGTATTTTATTTCATTTTTTGTGTATTTTCTGTAGGACCTTTTCAACGTTTTCATTTTCCTCCTTGTTGCGTTTTCGTATCTGCTGCCTAGCGTTTTCTTCCTCCGTGGTCAGCCATGGAACGATTATACCGTCCTCGATATAGGTACTCGAAGTCGGCCTCACAGTTTTAGTGTACTACTGGGTATACCATCGGTTTCCCCCGGAGTTTTCTCCTTCAGAGATCCGACGGTATAGTAGTTCCCTCTTGGGCGTTTGTTGGTTGGCTTTTTTCCTTGGCCTTT